>JALMLS010000568.1:0-133484 GCA_038496445.1 Trichosphaerium sp. ATCC 40318
CTTTTTGCCCCAAGTTAAACAGTAAACTAGGTGTACTTTAAGATGGAAGTCAATTCGGTTGGTTGATCTATCTTGACGACCAACAGCTTCATGATTTACTAAATTACAGTGATATCGAACCTACAGTACGAAATGCGTATAGCTATGGTATCAGATCAAGTATGGAGGTATTTGGGTGGTTTTACCATGTGTTCTTTGAATTTTAGCAACTTTACTGCTCAGCTTGTTCTTATCTTTCATGTTTAGAGACGACGTCAAACATTTAAAAAGTTGAGTTTTACGGAGTAACGTTGAACGAGTTTGTAAGCCCTGCTGATATGACAAAAGACTATAATCCAAATGAATTCAAACGTCTAACTCATACGACGAGGTACAGCATAGAATCAAACTCAAAACAACTTTCTGACAACATAATTAGGTTTCAAATGCGTTACACAAATAGCAGAAAATCCACAAGTGTACGAAACAAACCACTCCTATCAAAACAGAGATCAAGTTTCTTACCTCCTATCTTATCAGAAACAAGTCAATTTTAGCAACGCCCTTGATTCCTCTATAGACTCAGATCCATCTACAACAACAGATCATGGTTATAGCAGCCTCAATTCTTCTCAGGACGATACAGAAGAAAGAGCAGTTGAACCTGATCATATGAGTATCCATTACCAACTTTGGCATACGACACAAGGACTTTGCTTCCAAATGATACAGGGAATATAGATATTTCAAACGAGACTGTAAACTATCGAGATTGGTAGCTTCTTGTTAAAACAATAAATTATTATAAGTCATTTTCTAAGCCTTTCGCTTTGTTTGAAGTTGCTACTAGAGCTTTGGCGGTTTAGTAACATTAGGTTTGATTGAATTTGGTAAGGGGGTATAGGGTGTTCAAGTTGGTTGGGTTTGTGGGTGTTGATAGCCATAGTTTAATTGTGTTAATGCGTCTTCTGTTGAGGTCAATGTTGAACTTCGGTCTCACGAATTCAAACGCCTGAAATGGTGACATATTCATCCACAAAATTCTATATTGGGCTTCCGTCATAGAATTCCAAAACCCGATCTCATACTCACAACAATGGTGACAGAAAATAGTTCTCGTATCTACCCCTAACGCTCTTGAAACGTGTACAAATCGTCGAATTTGGCTCTCGCACTCAAAGCCCATACAGAGGCGGGTGTTAATCGACATTTAAAAAATTGTGTGGACCATAATGGCAAAAGAACCTCAGGCAAATATGCGAAGAACTATAGTTAACAAGTAGTTAGAACTAAATATGGAACATTTAACAATCCCAGCTCCCATATATAATAGCCCTAATCAAGACCAAAATCTCGCAGTCAAAGCTTTTACGAAGAAGTAGCAGTCAACAAACGATAATAAAACTACCAACTTTTTTTTTTTCAAATAGCGCTGTTTGTTGCCTTGTTGAAATAAAAAAGAGAAAAGGGCGTTACAATAGGTTTTAGAGGCTTTCAAAAAGGAAATTCGCCTACTAAAAACAAGCCTCGTACTACTTCGTTCCTACTTGGGCACTACACTAGGTATAAACCACTTGAGTTTTGGTACAGCGAAATAGACACATTTCCATTTCAAAGCCGAAAATTCCACTTCGTTTCAAAGTATTTTGTTAGCAAATGGCCATTGAGATTATAGTTATGCTATTTTTTGTGTAATTAAGCTTTTTTGGAGTGTGGACAGCTTATAGAGTTCAAACTTATAGGTGTAATCCTCTTTAAAATGGATGTATCAGCATCTAGAGGTTAATACATGGTTCCGCAGGTAGTTAGTTTCGCAAAAGGTTAAAGGAATATTCACCAAATAGGGTTTTTCAAGCAAAACCGGAATTTTGCCAAAAAACGGAACTAACAAAACCAAAATAATCCAACACACGTCTCTCAATGTTTTAATCGTCTTACTAGTAGTCTTATGTCTAGTTCTACCTACCGATTATTCCCCGCTATTACGAGCCACTTTCGTAGCGCTCAGACGACGAGAAAACGATCGTAATAAGCCTGAGCTCAAGACGACCAAGGAAATAAGAATACCAAGATATGGCGTTAGAGGAAATGAAGTTAGTTAAGCACCTCTCGCGTAGGTCGGCCACCATACTGTTGCAAGTGCAGACCCAGACTTCGATGGTTTTAGAAACAGACGCATTTAACTTTGGTTTTAAGGCTCCGGAAGATACTGCGTCAACCAACAATCGAGGCAACCGTGACGGTGGAAAAAAAAGGGTTGGTGCAAGCTCAATGAATGGAAGAAAATCAAAATATTGGTATCCATAATTGCAAATAAAGACTGTATTCGTTCTTTATGTGCACGAGCTAACACTAGTTCATCCATAAAAAAAAAAATCAAATAAATCACATTTGCCTTTTCTTGATATACTTGAGTTAGTTTAAAATGGTTTTCTTGTAAGCCGTCGATAACGTAAATAGGCTAGCTTAAAAATATTTATTCTTGTAATGTGTCTTTAATGTCACCAAGTGCTTTGTGGTACATCACTCAAATTCCTGTCGAGAAATACTTCCTTTTAAACTTGCACATTTACCTTTTGCGAGATGAGCCTTCGTATCAATGAAGAACAAATCTAGCCGCTAGCACAAACAAATTTTGTGAATATTCAGGTAACAGTGTTTGCACATGCCATAAAAGACAACTGGAACTTCCTAAATCTAAATCGACTCAAATTCCACAGTTGGAAACAAAGGTACTACTCTAATCACGTTATATCAGGATAATAACACACACTAAGAAATTGCAAATACAAAATGTCTCGGATGTATAGACCATCACTAGCTCTCACCAAGGCACTGGAGACGCCAAACAAGTGGATTGCCACGCTTTAGGAAACGCAAAGGGACGAAGAAGCTAAAATGATTTGACTTCAAAGATAATTCTGACCTTAACTTGAAGCGAATAACTCCACGTTTGTACTGATGTACATAGGAGACCTAGTGAACCTCGTATGTAAATGTTTAGTTATTGGTTGTAATAAACTCAATTTACAGTACGCGGTGGCATGAGTAGGCTAAGAAAACATGAATAAAAAAGATTTTGACGATCTTCACAATGAACGCTTTCGGGAACAATATTCACACTTGAAGAAATTCTTTTCATTGCCACAGTAGCACCATTAACTGTGTTAACATTCTATTACATTACCCAACTCATTTTCCCATTCATCTGTAATCGCTGATGGCAAGTATACGCCACCAAGATTCTCGCTTGCAATGAGAAGGTTACCTTTAACAAAACTAATCGAAATCAGAAGTTGGCTAATCACAAAACACATTAAAAAATACAAAGTTGTTCTCGTACAATGAAAACAGTTTATTAAAACAAGTGGCACCTTTATCTATATTAATAGTATAGCTACTCAAAAAACAAGTACCTGGTGAGATAAGCGCTGTTATTAAGCTTACATGATAAAACCGATATACACTTTATCAACGGCTAACAATTTTATTGTAGTAAAAAACACACAAGAAATGTATGGATACTTCGTGTTACCTCGTTCAGCAATTCGTATATTACTACGTACTTTAATGAGTTGTATATTTCTCCCAAAGTCTTCAGTACGTCATGCGTACAATAGACTAAAAAACAACAAACACGAAAAAAATAAGAAACAGCATTCCCAAACAAAAATAGGAATACCTATTAAGTTTTTTGGTTTATGGTTTATTTTTGAGTTTCTTTCTTATACACTGTTTTAGGCGCTAAGTGCCTCAGTCTTCGGAAAGCTCGGCCAGACTTTCGTTTGGCTGCCTTATAGGACTTTTTCATTTTAGTTTTAAGTCCGCCCTTTGACTTGTGATGATCGAAACTGCATGATAATACAGCCTTCGGAGAATCTACCATAGAGAAATTCTCCGAGTCGATCATCACAATTTTATTGTCAGTAGGGGGAGGAGTCGGTTTAGGACTCGGAGTCGGTTGAGGACTCGGGGTAGTTGGGGCCGTCATACAAGTATGAGGCCTAGCAGGAGGAGGAGGGTTTAGGCCTGATATAGCAGTAAATGCTAATATCATCCAGCATGCGACAAACAGGATTGTCAGCACGAGAGCAAAGGGGTCAGCGATTAAGCTGAGAGCGCACAAATAAATGTGTGCAGTAATCATTTTGTGATAGTACTAAAAAAGAAAATCGTTTAAGAACACGAGATTTATTGAAAAAAATAAATTATGGTTACAATGTTGTAGCCGCTCAAACTGCAGCAGACGCGTTCCCAGACCGTTGTGAACAAGTGTGTGGACTTTCAGCGCGATTTGTGGATGGGTCATTATCACCGAAGCGGTGCACTTTTTGTTGCAAATTAGAAAACAAATGCTACCACACGGTTCAGCACAACATTTGCAGCATTTTGTTGTTCAAAAGTTGCATTTGGTTGTTCGAAAGAGGGTTGTTATCCGAAATTCGAATCCGATTCTCTACTTTATCACTTCGCCGAAAAGCCCTAAAGGTGTGCGAAATGAGCATTACATACACTAGCTACAACGGTTGTATACTTACCGGTTCAATTCCAGACAGAAGTGCAAAAACTAATTAAAAACAGATCCTTCAGCGTCCCAGAGCTGTCAATAGTGATAGAACCATTGTAATGGCGCCAGATTTCACCAGCAACAACATCACAACGGTTAGTAAGTTTCAGGTTGAAGAGTTTAAACTACACGTAGCAACGAGCCAGAGACCATCTGATAGTTTATCGTTTGTTTCCAGCTGAAATTTGTAGGGCCAAGCGAAACATGCTCTAGATGCAGTTAAAGTCTGTGTATCTCACTGGCGCCAAAAGATACTGTTTCAAGGTGCATGGTATTGTATCCCGTATCTGGCATACGTTGATAATACTTACGGTGAATACAAGCTGAGGTCTGCTGCTGAAAGAAACCAAGCTGGGTTAGAATTGCTTTGAAAATCTGAGAAACTTGTTCAAAACACCGGAAGTCTACCGCATCCGCGCTAATAACAACAAACAAACTTCTGAGTAGCGGCTCGGTGATGATTTGTTGTCTACTTCGTATCTAGCGACATTCAACCACTGAGCCACAATCCATGTGTTCATCGGGGCTGTATTACAAGGGAACCTTGTTTTAGACCCAATCTGAAACTATTGAATCATTAAAATCCAGTTTTACGATGTATACCATTGCGTCAATCATGAGACCAAGTACGAGCGTTCAAACTCTAACTCTTCTGATTTTTTTTCAAACAGGCTCTTATTTACTTTCTACAGATATACTTTCTAAGCGCACGCATTCTACAAGATTATTCATAAATTGTTCTACAAAACGTAACTGACTACGCGCAGGACCAAAAAGAGGGAAGAAGCTACGTAGGATTCGCAAATTACTGCCAAGCGACCTAATAGCTTGTACTGTAGTCTTGAACTGAAGAAAACGTAATTTTAGGGGTTTTGTTTGGTCTATGTTTGAACGATGACCAACACGGTTTTTCTAAAGATGACGGGATTCCTGAAGATATTGACGCTTGTAGAACCGATTGATTTCTATGATGTGATTATTGATCAATAATGCTCCGTCAACGAAGGCCTCGGTCGTTAAACAACCTAGTAATAAAAACCGCGTACTCTTTTTTTCAAAGGCAATAAAAATCTTCTAATTTTGGTGACGTTTGTATGTATCTTTAACTTGCAATTGATCCATTATAGCGAACGTGCGCGTATTAATGGCCTTTGGGGTTTTTTGTTCCAAATTTTTATTTCCCATTTTCAGATTTTTTTGATCAAGGCTCCTACTGGTTATAGTTCATACGCACTCATCAACTACGCTGTAATTCACTCGCATCCCATGATGTACACATAGTAGGTATGCGTACTCTTCTGAGATTCGCTTCCTAAAGTAGTGTCTGTTTAACCAATCGCGTCCAACTATGTTTCTTGGGTTATAAGTACATCTGCAAGAGCGTGATACTGATCACTTACAATAATCATTCTTCAACAATAAGACGCTCTTTTACCGCTTGTATTACAAGCAAATCAAAATTAGTTGTTCACGTAATACAAAACTAGTGCACGTGGGATTAGAAAACTTTTTTTTAATTACACTCTTTTGACAATCTGAACGATATCTTCATCCATTAGAACATGTCCAAGACCTACTTTTTGAGGGACATGTTTTGCTGACTCTCCCCAAACAAGTGCGCTAAAAGAAGGAAAAAAATAAGAATAAGAATAACCAAAGAAAGAAAAGAGAAAAACATAGAATGAGTTGTAGTTTCGATGTTACTGTTTGTACGCATGATGCGTGTGTAGTTATAGCGTGTGAATAAGCTGCAAGAGCAATTTAAAGCAGTACAACTAATTTTAAAGCCAAAAAACGGAAAATAACAAAAAAAAAGAAAACGTACTATTTGAAATCATTCAAAAGAGTTTTGTGAATCTTGGTACAGAAGTCCTCAACACTTGCGTCCTTCTTTAAAATAACAGGATCAGAGTAATCTGGGATAGTTCCCTTTGGTTTTGTGTAGCTATTAAGGAAAGTCAACGCATAATAAAAACAGTAACGGAAAAATTCTTTTTCAAAAGCAATTAACTAAATTGAGTTTCTGTTTGCATTTTTCTCGTTTTTACGCTAGATTACGTCGCAACTATACAGCCTCTGCAACACAAGGGATGCGTTTTATGGACATTTTGCGATAAAAATTTTAATGAGGATGTTGACGTACATGCGAATCAAGTCCAAGTAATCCCATATTTTTTGGAGCAAAGCGTCAAAATTCCACATGTTATAAGCAGATATTGGTACACAATGTGGTAATTTATAACAAATATCAAGCTCTTCAATAGTGATTTGATCGATTTTGTTTAGTACATAGATAGCAGGTATGTAACGCCTAAAAAGAAAAAATAAATAAAAAACAAAAAAAAATGCGAGTTTGAGGCTCCACGAGCATATAAAAACTAATTATCCCTCGTGGTTACTTTCCGTTTTATGATTTTGTTTAAAAGTACTAAAAGAATGCGTACCTGTTGCCTTCGATGACATCAATCAAGTCATCAACTGTACAATCCTCAGCAATCCTTACATCTGCGCAATGTATCTTGTATTCAGCGCAAACACTCTTCACAATTTCTTGGTCCAAGTGCGTTGGCGTTTCACCGCTTTTAAGCTTAATAAAAATAAGAAACTCAAACTTTTTGTAAAAAAAACGATTTTTACCCTGTAGGAGAATTGAACACCACCCTTATCAGTTCTTGTGAATTTTATACGCTTCTCACGACCATTTAGACGAATACCCATACCTTCTACTTCTTTCTAAAACACATGTTAATTTTTTTCTTTTTTTGTTTGAGTTAAAACAATCGTTTGAATTTCTCTTCCGTTCTACAACAGAATCTGTTTCTTTTCGGAAAAAAATACGCAAATGCCTTCATTGATTATACAATAACAAAGTGACACGTATAATCTGCAACTTCCCGCGAACAAGAACTGAAAAAAAAATGGTTTTTGAAAAGTTGTTTTTCTTTTCGGAAGTGTCAAGTTTTATTCGGTGGTGTATTAGCTTCCAAACGTACCTCAATGATTCTCTTGTGGCCCAAAGGCTTTAAAATATCCAAACATATCAAGATAACATCACATGAGCGTCCTACAGCAATAACCTGTCGACCACGACCTTTACCATCGTTGGCTCCTTCAATAATACCTGTACAGTCGTGAGATAACGTTTTCGCGTATACCACAGGGTTTTTGGTTTGTTAGGAGCGATTTACGAACCTGGAAGATCCAAAACTTGAAGTTTTGCTCCCTTGTATCTTAATACACCTGGAACTGTCTTGAGTGTTGTAAACTCGTATTCGGCGGATACAGAGTAAGTGCCAGTAAGTCTCGTCAAAAGAGTTGATTTTCCAACCGAAGGGAAGCCAATCATGCCTGTATTAATTAATACGCGGCTGTGTTGTTAAAAAGGGAGTAAAGCGATAGCAAATGGGCAACGAGGGCAATTGTTCACTTTCTTTTCTCAAGTATTACGATTATAACTTTGTGACATACCTATACGTGCGTCGCCAGTCTTAGAAACGTCGAAACCTCAAAAAATGTTAATTTGATGATTTTCACAAATTGAAGAGTGTTTGACGTACCTTCGCCCTTTCCGCCACCGCCTCCTTTTGGTGCGATGAGTTCTCGTTTTAATTGAGCTACTCTAGCTTTTAAACGACATAAATGACTCATGGTGGCCTTGTTTTTTTGAGTCCTGCCAATCTACGGTATTGTTAACCATTTTCTCTCTTTTGTAAACTCTGTTTACCTCATCTTCCAAGTCCTTAATTTTGGCTCTCACAGCGTCAGACATGATAACAGTGTTTGTAAAATACGGTACAAACCGAAACTGCGACTTAAAACCAAGATTTTGTAGTGTTTAAGTGTGAAGTAAAAAACGCTACAATGCAGTTTCGCGTGGAGCATCTACTCTAAATTCAATACTAATTATGTACTTGACAGTTTTTGTTTCACACAGTCGCATGTACTATTTAAATACGTTGTCGTCTTTCTTTTCTGAAAAGAGGAGGTTGTCGAGAAGTTGATTCACGTATTTGATTTCATGTTGGCGATTATTTTTGCGAAAATCGTCAAACTTAGATAAACAAAATAACACATTAATAAATAATGGCAACTACACTGACAACATTTAAACAAGAGTTTAATGGTACTCTTATGGTATGTTACAACACTGCACAGTCAAATTTGCACGTTGACTGTTAAAGTAGGATCCTGTTCAAAGAGAATGGACTATACGCAATAAGAAGGAGTTTAAAGAGTTCCAAGTGCGTACTTTATCTAATACTCTAACTAAACCTTAATCAAGGCTTCTATGACGCGCACACGGCCAAAGTTCGTACCTAGAGCAAAGAAAATTGCTGGTTGGGTTCCAAACACAGAAACACTATTCGCAGATCCTCCAAAGTTCGACTGGGACAAAGTCATGCTTATCGTATGTACAGCTAAGGGAGTTTCAAAAATAGCACAAACAATTAGAAAACGCGTCAAACAGCCCGAAACAAGCTCCGTTACGCTTAATTTTATTCCCCATCGCGTATTCTATTGGTAATTACCTCTCTAAGGATCTTAGGCGTATGCTGGAGCAAAAATCGATAAAATTGCCATTCAAAGCGGTGTAGCAAAAGTATCTGGAACGTACACTCCACAAGATAACAAGTATCATGCCGTTGTAGTGAAATCAAAGGCAATTTCTAAGGTTGAATTCTCTTCAAGCGGACGGTAGGGTCATTATTGTCTTACTTGACTAGTCTTTTCTTTGGTTGAAACTAAATTGGTATAGGCGTTCTATTCATTCAAGACCGCGACAATCGAAAGGAGGACGTGCTCCAGTTAGGAGACCTATATCACAAGAACCTGCTATGGATATGGGACCTATATCTCAAAGGTGTACTGATGATGGTCCTGAGTTTATGCAAATGGAGAGTGATTGTCCTATGATTGAACAAAGGTGTACTGACGATGGCCCTGAGTTTATGCAAATGGAAAATGACGGTCCTATGATGGAACAAATGTGTGCTGGTGGCCCAGAGATCATGCAAGTTCCACAATAGTGAGCAAGGCGGTGTTTTGTAATATATAAAACAGTATTCTGTTAACAATTGATATGTGCGCTCTCTAACGCATACTGTTTTTCTTCATGAGTTGCGAAAGCCAAAACAACTTAGCAAACCCTATCATTTATCTGAAAGCAAATACCATAGTAAACGTTAGTTCACTGGTTCGCTAATTTATGGATAGCAACTAGTGAAAAACTAGAAAAAAAAAAGCGGGTACCTTTTGTACACTTTTGGCTCTCGATTGGAAAGTTCCACTAGTATTCATTCTGTGAAAAAGTTACAAAACTGCACAATTTAAACATATGTGTAGGTGTGGCCCTTTAACTAAATTGAAATATAAGAAAGTTGCAAGATTGCTTCGTGTTATACCTTGAGTGACAGATAAAAGTGTTAGAGCGTTAACTGGTGTCCATACAATAAATTTGGCTCGTACTAAAGTGACAGATGAAGGTGTTAAAGCATTAGCTGGAGGTCATATGATCGATTTAATCAGTACTGAAGTTACCGATGAAGGTGAATCACTGGTGTTCATACACTGAACCTAGAATCATGTAGGGGCATTATCAGATCATGCATGACAATGCTTGCTAATGTGGACACTTTAAATATGTCAGATCTATGCATCAGATGATTGGCTTATTCTACTTTCTGGAAAGGAGTTTGCATCATTAATAAGTATACAACATACAGTTCAGCAGTATTCGGGTTTTAAGAACATATAGATGAACTAACAGGAAGAGGCGTTAGAAGGATTTGGAGGCCGTAGTTAAAAATGAAGAAAAACTGTTTGGATATTACTTACATTATATTCCTGTTCTCCCAACTCTTGTACAGTTGTTGAAACAAGTGGCCATACTGGGGCCCATGGTGTGTACTAGGCGCAACACTCAACGTATCTAACTATATAATTACCTGTTAGATAATGATAAGAACAATTGATATTCAAGAGTTGTGTTGTTAGGATAACACGTGTTAAACACTCGATTTCGAGTGACTGACTCAAAAAATATGTATTGACCTAGTTTATTTGTTTATCCTACCAAGTTGTTAAGTGATAGAAACGAAGTAGAAATTCATTTTGAACCAATGATTTCTGTCGCCGAGATTTTCGTTTTGCGGCTTCAGCGAGTGGGTCCTGTTGCTAAAACGTAAAGTAAAATAGCGTATTTCGTCGTTTTGGCTATACCATGAGAGTAGATGGGATCTTGGAACTTATCAGGAACCAACACCTAAAAGAGAAAATTGTCTTAATTTGGCTATTGAGCCTTTTTAAATTTTATAAGCTTATACGTGGCACGTGGTATAAAAGTCTCCAACTCTTTGTGAGACTATTAAAAATGTGTTACATGACGCGAGTTCTGGCATTTTTCACTTTTTTTTTTTGATCAATCCTAAAATGACTTAATCTTACACTTAATCAAATAACTCGAGTTGTTGAGTAGAGAAAAACCTTTCAATTAGCGTATCATTACTAACATCATAGTATACAACGCTGTGGTACGTTTTTACTATCGTGTCAACTTTTTTACACTTGCGAACTTGAGAAAGTGAGTAATTTTGCTTTAGAACATTCGAAAGGACAACACAGATGGAGGTTAACGTATCTGACCCATCAACACCGCCAAATGTTGAAGATAAAACAGACATTTTCACACTCGATGAGCAACCAGAGAATGACGCTCCAATCAAGTCCAGCGAGCCAATTGACGTCGTCAACACACTTGCAAAAACGTTAGAACCTGTTGTCGTAAACTCGTACAGAGAAGAAGCATTTGACAAGTGGAATGCTAGAGTACACGTCGAGAGGTCACTACAAGCTACTAAACGCTCAAAACTATCCGAAAAGGTAAAATCTCGGACAAATACGCATAAATAAGCATAAAACCTTTTTTGAACGCATAGAAAAATACGTTATTATAGCGTTAACGCTAGGGAACAGGTCCCGAATGTCACTTCAACTAACACGTTTTTTTTTGTAGATTCCGCTCAAACTATCGAATAGAATACAAATACACATCCCTACACCTCTGTTCGCAGCTGTTTCTGCATTATGGGAAGCGAACCCATCTAAACCTACCATCCCTGATTCAGCATCAATAGAGAGAGAAGGGTTAATTGTAAGTTGTTGTTTTTATTTTTTTTTTCTTGGGTTTTTTTAGTTTTTTGTTTTTTGCTTTTCGATCACAAGAAAAAGGTTGGTTTTGGTCTCGTACTCGAGTTAATTGTTACACAAATAGGTTTGGCTTGATTTCTTAAAACTTATCTATCGTACACCTTCTGTAGACTCTATAAGCAAGTCTATCAGTACTGGTACTTTATATGCTGATGATAGACTTTACTTAATGTACCTTGCTCTTCGTCACATGACCTTATTGTTGCGTGGTACGCTCTCTTTCTACTGTTTCGGACACTATAATTTCTCTCCACAAAATCACGTGTTTTTTCTACAACTAGTAATACGCCAAAAGTGATGTCACCCGCGTTTGGTTCTGTCGTTGTTTTACCGTCTAACATTGCATAGGTAATGATATTCATGCTGTAACAAAAGGTATGGAGGACCAGGAAGAAGTTTTAGAGGCGTACACTGTTGCTCGCTTGCAATTAGAAAGCAGCTACTTGAAAGAAGAAGTACCTGAGTATAGCGAACAGAGTGCACTTGTTAGTCTTGCATCAAAGAATGAAGCTGGTTTATTTGCAATATTTGGTGGTCAGGTATGCGTCTTTGTTGCATCGTTGTGTGTTCTTGTCATTAATCGTATACAGGGCGTTTCGTGGCTAGAAGAGCTATCTCAAATATATCACTCTTATGCTTTTGTACGATCTACTATAGAGACAGCAATTAAGAAGTACAACACGGAAGCTGATGCCTATGATACAGAAAGGTATATATTTTTGTAGTCTTTCTGTCCGAGTATAATTTTTGATCTTCTGCCTAGGTCTACTACTGATGTACTAAATTGGATACGTAATCCTTCTGAGGCCCCTGAATCATTATTACAAGATCCTATGTTGAGTTATCCTATGATTGCATTAACACAGCTTGCAAACGTTTATGTTACGCTTAACACGTGGAATATGCCACTAAAAGAAGTCTTCCCATTATTCAAAGGTGTAGCCGGACACAGCCAAGGCACGTTGTCAACCATGACCTACAAAAATAACGACCAATAATTCTAACCCTCTACAGGTATACTGGCAGCTGTTGCTTTTGCAGGAAGCTCAAACATGGAAGAGTTTGTCGCTAATATTTACGAAACTGTCCGATTATCTTTCTGGATTGGTCTTCGTACTCAACTATGCATGTCTCCAAAGATATCTCCTGAGAAGACAAATATTCTCGAAGAAAGCGCTAAAAACGGTGATGGCAAACCAACGCCTATGCTTGCAATCTTTCACCTTGATTACACTCTCGTTGCTCAATATGTAGCAAAAGTGAACCGGTATGTATTCTTTTTGTTAGCCATTGACTTAATGCAACTTAACTGTTTGACGTTCCTTTTAGAGCTGTCCTACAAAGGGAAAACAACCAAGAAGATAAAGAAATTCATTTACGTATTATAAACGGTCCACGTGCAGTTGTACGTGTTCTTTATTGTAAAACACGTGTTTATCACGTGATATGTTTTCACTTTTTTGCTTTTTTTTATTGAGGAGTGTAGCCTTATCGTTTATTTTTAGGTTGTTGTTGGACATCCGGAGACTTTGTATTCTCTTACAGTTGCTTTACGTAAACGAGAAACTCCACGTTCTGCAAAACTCGACCAATCTCGTGTCCCTTTCTCTAAGAGGAAAAAAGAGTTCTCGTTAAAATACTTACCTATCACAGTACCTTATCATTCTCCAAAGTTAAAGGTACGCTCACTGTTTATTCGACTAGCACTTTGATTAGTTTTTTCTGAACTTGCTTTTTTAGGCTTGCTTTCCGGAGATTATGAGTGATATTCAAGAAAGAAAGATCAAACAGTTTTCTGTTGATAGTCTTAATATACCTGTTTTAAGCACGTTAGACGGTAAACCAATCGGAAAGGAGAAGTTCATGGAGCACCTTCTTGACCTACAATTCGTATCAGAAATTGATTGGTCTAAGGCTTTGAGCTCTGCTGTACCAAGTTCTGGTGTTACGCATATTATTGATTTTGGGCCTGGTAAAACTGCAGGTATAGGAAGTGTAACTGCACTCAACAAAGAAGGCTTTGGAGTTCAGGTAAGGTTTCCTTTCTTCTAAAGCAGTTCTTGAGTTTTTGTCTTTTTTCTTTACTCCTTCTCATTCGTTTCGTTTCAGGTTATACTAGCAGGTGCATTAGAAGTATTTTCACCTCTAGTACAAGATAAATCAGTGTTGTTCGATACACGTAAGGATAATATTCCTTTTGCTGTAAATTGGCAAAAAAAGTTTGGTCCAAAACTAGTACAACGAAAGCACGATAAGAAAGTATTCCTTGATACGAAATTCTCAAGATTACTCGGTAAAGCACCAGTTATGGTGGCAGGAATGACACCAACTAGTGTAAACCACAACTTGGTCGCAGTAAGTACACCTTAAACATAAGATCTATTTTTCCATTATTTTTTTTACCATCCCTCATTTTCCATCTTTGAAGATTTGTCTAACACAATATCAAGGCCACTTTGAACGCTGGGTACCATGGAGAATTAGCAGGTGGAGGATTACCAACAGAGAAAATGTTCAAGTCAAGAATCGATGCTTTAGTATCAAAACTTGAGCCTGGAAATGGTGTATCAATTAATGCTTTATTCTTGAACCCAAGACTTTGGGGACTTCAGTATCCATTAACTTGTAAATTATCTGAAGAAGGATATCCAATTGATGTACGTCAAAACGGACTTGACACCATTCTTTGTTTCAAGATTAGCTTACAACTCTGTAGGGTTTTTGTATTGCTGCTGGTGTACCAACACTAGAAAAAGCAAATGAAGTCCTTAAATCGCTTAAACGTGTTGGCGTGAAGCATGTTAGTTTTAAACCAGGATCTCTTCAAGCTATTAAAGATGTTGTAGAGATTGCAAGGTGACATCTAACTTCAGCAACCGATTTATTTGTTAACCTTTTGCTTAGACAAAACCCAAAGTCCCAAATTATTATGCAGTGGACTGGTGGTCGTGCTGGAGGACATCACTCTTTTGAGGACTTTCACAGACCTCTTTTGAGTACATATGGTCTTATTCGTCAACAGTCAAATATAACACTTGTTGCTGGAAGCGGTTTCGGCGATGCAAAGGTGAGATTGTTTACTAATCTGCTTTTTTCTTATTTAGTAATAGGGTTCGTTTTTCTACATGACTGGAGAATGGAGTAAACAGTTTGGTCTTGCTCCTATGCCATTTGATGGTGTCCTAGTAGGCTCTCGGTGCGTATTTCGTTTGATTGTTTTTTTGAGGCTGTGGCTTACTTTCTCGCAGTGTCATGGTTGCCAAAGAGGCAGGTACTAGTCTTGAAGTAAAGAAGTTACTTGTAGCAACTCCTGGTGTACCAATGGCTGAAGAGAGGAAATGGGAAAAATCATATGATCAAGACGCTGGTGGTGTTATCACAGTAAAGAGTGAACTAGGCGAGCCTATCCATAAAATTGCTACAAGAGGTGTTCGGCTATGGCGTGAACTTGATACAAAAATATTCAGCTTAAAGCGAGATAAAAGACCTCAAAAGATAGAACAAATGAAGGACTATGTCATTGCAAAACTAAACAGCGATTGGCAAAAGGTAAAGACAAGTTGAGAAAAAAACAAGAATATCTCTTGTTACAAAAAAAAAGTCGTGGACGAGAACGTTGCGAAGTAGCCATTATAAGAACTTTAATTATCGCCAATGTTTGGATAGGGGAACTAATTTTACATAGGTTTACTTTGGTAAAAAGCGTAATGGTGTTGTTGCTGATATACCTGATATGACATATCATGAAGTTATTTATCGTATGGTTGAGCTCATGTTTGTTTCAAAAGATGGCTCAGAAGGGCGATGGATTCATCCTGATTATGAAACTCGCGTATTTAACTTTGCATTACGTGTAGAAGAACGTTTTAGACGCCTGGATAAGCGAGAACCTTCGAAGTTGCCTCCGAGAAAGGATTTGCATGAAAAGCCTTTCGCTTGGGTTGACAAGGTACGCTGTTTTTTGTTTTTCACGTGCTTTGCTTATAGAATTATAGGTTTGTACTGTACTATTCCGTGGAGCTTCTACTATGCTTCTGGGATCTGAAGACGTTGACTATTTCGTACAATTATGTCGTAAACGTGGACAAAAACCTGTCAATTTCATACCAGTAATTGATAAGGACTTGGAATATTGGTTCAAGAAGGATTCTCTATGGCAATCTGAGAATCTTTGGGCAGTTCAAGGACAAGATGTTCAACGTGTTGCTATCTTACAAGGACCAGTAGCCGTAACACACAGGCACGGAAGCTTCACACCATACGACACTTTCTTTCATTTTTACACCATTTTTTTTGTGTGGTGTGCTGATCTAATGTTCGCGCTATAGTAATAAGGTTGATGAGCCTATCGGTGATATACTCGATGGTATTCATGAAGGACTTATTGAAATGCTTAAAAAGGGATATAAGGATGATATCCGAGTTGTTGACTCGATTGGATTACCTGAGCCTAGAAAGCCTAGTTTGTCAATCGATGTCATTGAAGATAAGACAACATGCTCTGTCACTGTTCCACAAGGTTCAAAAATTACTCTTTGTGCATGGAGAGCATGGTTATGTCAAGGTAAATATAACGCCTGTGATATCCTACTTTTCGTTGTGCTTACCTATTTGTTAAGGGAATTCTGGATGGCTTCATGCTGCGCTTACAACAAATCATATAATACAAGGTAAAAAGAAAGGAGAGAATATAATCAGAAATCTTCTAGAGCCTGTTCCTGGCAATTCATATAAGGTACGTATAAAGTGTTAAGTTACTATTATTGTGTTGCTTATTCGTATGTTTGTAGCTTATTAAAGAACCAAAAGAGAATCGCGTTATAGCTGTTGAAGTATCTAAAATACGAGATTCTGCTCCAGAAGAGAAGATTGTATCGGTTAGAAGAACAGCAGATCAAACGCCAAATGCTGAAACTTTCTCACTTAAAATCTATCATATCCGCCCAAGACTCGATGGAATACCGCCAGAAAGCATACCGTTAGAGCTTAAATATGAATTCAAGCCATTGCAAGGTACGTACAACATGATGTAGCAGTTCAAGTGTTCGCGAAGTTATTTGTTCTTTCTTTTTTTTGCATTGTCGCTAACTTTACCAGGTTATGCACCTATTCATGAAGTCATGTCTGGTAAAAACCTACGGATAAAAGAGTTTTATAGCAAGTTGTGGTTCCTTGATGGACCACCAAAAGGTGTCAACGAGCCGCTACTTCAAGCACGCTATACATCTCAAACAACTCTAACTAAAAAGGTACTTATTTATTTCCATTATTATTTGCGCTTCTGCTTTGGGAGATAACTCAACCTGCTTGCCTTTTATGTACTTAATAATTGTTCCAGGACATCACTACCTATTCTAAATCGATCAATCATGTACCAATGAAGAATTCAGAGCGTAAACTTTGTGCACCAATGGACATGGCAATTGTTATTGCTTGGGAGTCTTTAATCAAACCTTTATTTTCTCCACATGTTGATGCGAATATCCTTGAGTTGGTTCACTTACGAAACGAGTTTGCATGGACCACTGCAGCAACACAATCTCATTTACAGTTTGCTGAAGGCGACGTTGTGACTGTAAATTCAGAAGTTGTCAAAACTGAAAATTTACCAGCTGTACGTGTTGCTTCCTTTCTTTTACCTCTTTGATATCTATCACGTGATTTATAGTTTGTTTATGATTATTAGGGACAACTTATTTCCGTTCTGGCCACACTTAAGAAAGCAGGGACTGACGGACCCTCATTGAAAGTAAAGAGCGACTTTTTATTCAGAGGTGGAAAACCTTTTGATGTTACATTCACAAAAGATCAACATTTACGTTATACTGTTATTGAGTCAAAAGAACAGCTTCGTATTTTACAATCAAAGCCATGGGCTGAGTGGAATTCGGACGGTATGCCAAAACTTGGCGATCAACTCATTTTCGAAGTCAGCACATTATCGCTTAAAAGGTACCTTAACTTAGATTGAACTTGTACTTGTCGTGTAGCTCCACAATTATTTTTTTCTTGTTGTTGGCAACGCCTTGTATACTAACGCTCGTGTTAGTGCTGAAGGATCATCTGTTACTTCCACAGGAAGAATTTGGAGGAGACAAGAATCAATCGAATTGCATCACAATACTGCACCTGAAGGCAATATTATTGGAACTATTAATCATGAACACAAGAGTTCAAAGGGTATTGTTGATAGTTACCTTAAGCGTGCTACTGTATTGTTTGATAGTACAACATACTTTAAAAGCGGAGGATATAACATGCTAGCACAAGTACGTCGATGTCTTCCAAACGTAGTGCTTATACTTCTTTTTCTTAAGGTTGATAAAATTGACGCACCGAAGAGTAATGGAGAATACGCTATTGCCAGTCATGATTTGAATCCAATTCACACAAACCCATATCTTGCAAGGCTAGCAAAATTACCAACAACAATCACACATGGCATGTGGAGCAGTGCAAATGCTAGGTATAACTATTTCACTCTCAAAATCTAGTTTATTAACGAATCATTAGACGTGTTGTTGAGTGCTATGCTGCTCAAAATAGACCTGAGAGAGTAGTATCTTTCCTTGCTGAATTTAATGGCATGGTTTCTCCTGGAGGTCTGTTATTCTTTGTATTCTGTCAAGGTAACTCACTGTTTGTTTAGACGTGCTATCAACTACTATAAAACATGTCGGTATGAGACGTGGTAGACAACTCATTGAAGTCGCAACAAGAAACCAAGATGGTATTGTTGTTCTAAAAGGAAAATCAGAAGTACACTCGCCACCTTCTGCTTATGTATTCACCGGTCAAGGTAAGTTCAACTGGTTGCTTTAAGCACTCTAAAAACTGATGAGTTTTTAACTTCTTTGTACAGGTTCTGCTGAAGTTGGTATGGGTATGGATCTATATAAAAAGTCCTCAGTTGCTAGTAAAATATGGGATAAGGCAGATCAATACTTTATACAGAATTACGGTTTCTCTATTTTGAACATTGTCCGAGCCAATCCAAAAGAAATTACAATTTACTTTGGTGGTCAACGTGGTGATATTATAAGGGAGAATTATCGTAAATTAAAACAACGTGTTAATGTTAAAGACAGTGAGGGTAAAATTATTGCAGAAGAAAGACCACTGTTCCCTGACATCACCGTAAGTTTATTTTTCATCCTTTTTTTTTGATCATCACTTTTCTTACTTTATTCTCATAGGAAATATCACCTTTCTTTAAGTTTCTTCATCCTGATGGTCTTTTATTTGCAACGCAATTCTCTCAACCTGCTTTGGTTCTTGTAGAATTAGCTGCATTTGCAGATATGGAAGAAAGAGGCTTGGTACGCTCTTAAACACAAGATTCCTTTTGGCAATGAGTATCTAATCATGTTTACAGATCTCTAATGAGTCTTACTTTGCCGGTCACTCCCTTGGCGAATACTCAGCGCTGGCTTCAGTTGCTTCAGTACTAACTGTAAAAGCATTGGTTGAAATTGTCTTCTTGCGTGGTATGACAATGCAAAATGCTGTACAAAGAGATGCACAAGGAAGATCTCAGTATGGTATGGTTGCTGCAAACCCAATACGTGTGAACGCTCATAAATTCAACTCTGAACATTTACATGAAGTAATAAACGCTATTGAAAAGCAAGGAAAAGAGCTCCTACAGGTATGATTTTAATGACAACCAAAAAAAAGTCATAACATTTCTTGCTATGCGTTTCTCGTATGTTAATTTGCTCCTAGGTTGTTAATTACAATGTTGAGAACTATCAATACGTAGTAGCCGGTGAAAGAAGCATGTTGAGTGCATTGAGCTTCGTTTTGACTGCTTTGAAGAAAGATATTTCTCAATTGAAGAACTTGGATGCCCTCGTTTCGGAATGCCTCAAAAAAACTGAAGTACACATCTTTAATCTACTCATGAAGCTTACTTGTTTTTCTAGCAATCAAGGAATCCAAAAACAAAGATTGTACCACTCTCTCGTGGAGCTGCAACTATTCCACTACCTGGTATTGATGTACCTTTCCACTCTCGTTTCTTAAAGAGTGGTGTACCACCTTTCAGACAAATTCTAATGGAGCGTATGGATCCACGATCTCTTGTTCCAGATGTTCTTGTTGGTACGTATTAATTTTGACCACAAAACTCAACACGTGTTTATCATTTCAGCCGTTCTAATATGTGTTTGCTAGGCCGTTATATACCTAATGTTGTAGCTACACCTTTCAGTCTTGATAAATCATATGTTGCTCTTGTACAGCGAGAAACAGGAAGTCCTGTACTTACAAAGACTCTTGCCGATTTTGAAAAAGCAGCAGCTGATCCTCAAATGCTCGCTTTTACTCTATTGGTAGAACTTCTTGCTTTCCAATTCGCATCTCCTGTGCGATGGATAGAAACGCAACACCTTCTTTTTGGTGAAATGAATATACAACGCTTGATTGAGGTAGGACCAGCGCCTACACTACTCTCGCTAGCCAAGAGGACTCTTACTCTTCAGCAAGTACGTATTACCTTTTGAATGTACTGCACAAGAAGGTTGCTTGTGTACCCAGCCTTCAGCAATTTTGATTCTTTGAGACTTCTATTTTTAATTGATTGTATCTACTAGGAGCAATATACTCCGCTTATGCCAAGAGAAATCCTTTGGATAAAACGTGATTTCGATGCTATTTACTATAACGTAAAGAATGAAGAACCTGCCGCACCTCAAGCAGAAAAAAGCCAAGTCCCAGCGCCTAAGGTTGTAGCTCCAAAGGCGGCAGCACCAGCACCAGTAGCAGTAGTACCACAAGCTACTTCTTCAGCGTCTGTACCTGAGGCTGATATAACAGCGCTGGCATTTGTTACTACACTTATTGCTTCTAAACTGAAAAAACCAATTGGTGATATCAAGCAAGCTGATACTATCAAACAATTAACTGGTGGAAAGAGTGCACTACAGAATGAACTTGTAGGTGACATCGAAAAAGAATTTGGTGGAAACTTACCAGAGGTACAGAATAGTTTGTTTGACTTCAAGTCTAATTTCTTTCGTAAAAAAAAGGGCGCAGCTGAAATGGGTATTGGTGAGTTTAGTGGGAAGATTACATCCTATAATACTCTCGGATCTGTTGGTAAATCTCTCGTACAGAAACTTATATCATCTACAATGCCTGGAGGTTTCAGTATGTCCAAAGTGAAGGTACATACTAGCAACCAAAACCCATTCTAAATTTACTTTCAGGCGCACTTGAAGTCTACTTTTGGTCTTGGACCAAAAAGAAGTGATGGAGTTTTGCTACATGGTATAACAATGAAACCATCAAAACGTTTAGCAAATGCAAGCGAAGCTGAAGCTTGGCTTGGTAAAGTAGCAAGCGCATACGCTTCGCACAATGGAGTGTCATTAGGAAGTGTATGAACTCTTAGCTTTCTTTCGTTTTGTAATTCTTTACCCTAGGGAGCTTCTGCATCACCTGCTTCTGTTATGACTATGGCTGCCCCAGCAGCTGTAGCAAGACAACCTATCGCTGATAAACCAGTACGTTGAAGCTCAGAAAAAAAGGTTTAGTGTTAACCTTTGTTTCAGGTATCTGCTTTGAGTGTGATGCGTACAATCGTTGCTATGAAGCTGAAAAAACCAATCGGAAGTGTATCTACTACTTCTACAATCAAAGAACTCTCTGGTGGTAAATCAGCTCTTCAAAACGAAATACTCGGTAAGAAAGTAGTCAACACGTGTTTTTTTAACTTACAATCATTGTTGTAGGTGACTTGGCAGCTGAATTTGGCAGTGAACCTGAGGGCGCTGGTGAGAAACCACTCTCAGATCTTGCTTCGAGTATGGGCTCTTCATATTCTCAGTTGGGATCTCATGCTAGCACGCTTGTAAGAAATATGCTTCGTGCAAAGATGCCTGGCGGTTTTGGACAATCTCAGATTGGTCAATACTTATCTGATAAATACGGTTTGGGACAAGGTAGACAAGAAGGAATTCTACTCCAATCCCTTCTTGAGGCTCCTAAAACTAGATTTGGAAGCGATACTGAAGCAAAGGCTTGGTACGCATTCGAGTCATTTCAGCGCTATTATCTTACGTTCTGCAATAGGTTAGATGGTGTAGCGTCATCGTATGCTTCAAAGGAAGGCATTAATCTCAGTGGCGGAGCTTCTTCTGGTGTTGCTGTAGCAGGAGTGCAGTTTGATGGAGCTGCGCTTAAAAAGTATAAAGAGCAACAAGAAGTAATGATTCGTGAACAGCTTGATGCATACTACACCTTCTTAGGAGAAGATCCACTGCAACACCAAAGGTGAGTCTCGAAAATCTTTGCTTTTCACATCATCTCGTACTTATGACATTGTAGAGCTTTGCAATCTCGAGACAGCATTGTATCTGAGCTTCAAGAGCGATTAGACTCTTTATCTACTGAACATGGTGGTGATAATTACTTTAAAGGGATACTACCTGTTTTTGATGAAAGAAAAACAAGGAGGTATAATTCTAGTTGGAATTGGACTCGACAAGATTGTTTGACTTTGTATTATGATTATGCATGCGGTAGAACTCCACGTGCGTTGTTTATTATAACACTTTGTGGTCTGTTACAGGTTCGTTGTTTGCTGATATCTTTTGTTCAGAATGGAATCGTCAAATTAGAGAAAGATTGTATCATATTAAAAATAGAGCAACACATGAGTGTGCTACTATGGTTCAATGTTATATTACTAAAGCTGAGACAGATGGGTTCCCAGTTATTACATCTTTTATCAAGTTCCTTCATGAGCTATTACAAGAAGTGTTGTCAATTGAAACACCTGCATGTTACAGGCAAGCTCGCTTCTATTATTTTTTTTCGAAGAACGAAAAGCTGATAGTTTCAAATAGGGAAATCCAAACGCCTACAGCTCCTCATGTACAAGTAGAAGACAATGGTAAAATCAACTACAGAGAGTTCCCTCGGGAGAATCTAAGAGATATTGCGCACTATGTTGGTACGAAAACTAAAAAACAACGAAAAATATGAGTTTTTTGTTGATTGTCTTTCCCAGATGAAATGCGTGAAGGGCCAAAACAAGGACCTCTATCAAATACTTCAGACAGTACCACTACAAAAGAAAATGGAAAATCTGAGATCGAGGAAATCGTCAAGTCACTTATTGCTGCAAAAGTTGACCAGAAAATAATTGATAGTGTTAAGAGCAAATTTTCAGCTCTTACAGACGCAGTTGAGCAAGTTGAGAAGCGTGTACAAATGCCTTATCTTTTCTTACAACGTGCTGATCCAAATGATCCTTCAACACGTGTTTATGATAAAGAAGCAACAGACTTCTACTTAGACACCTTGAAGAAAATATCTGATAAAGGTTTCACTTTACAAGGAAAGGTAAATAATTGTTTATTTCAAAGATTTCTTAAAAACACGTTTTTATGCACGTGATTTCATGATTTCGCACGTTTTTTTATTACATCGTTCTAATAGATTATAAGGTTGTTCTTATCACTGGTTGTGGTCGCGATTCTATTGGTGAACAGTTGCTTAAAGGACTTTTGAGAGCAGGTATGTTTGTTAATGCTGTATCTTCAGTTTTTTGTTTGAAAGTGTTTGCTTTCTTACTATTGTATTACAGGCGCTAAAGTTTATGCTACAACATCTTCTTTTAGTACATCAAAGTCGAACTATTTCAGATCTTTGTTTGATAACCATGGCGCTAAAGGCTCAGAACTGATAGTTGTTCCATTCAACCAAGTACTTTTTTTCATCGAAACCTTTTGAACCTTTAATGTTATTTTCGTAAATCTCTTGTCCTTGAACTTTGTTTTACCAGATAGCGTTGTACTTGATAGTTTATTCATTTCATTTAGGCATCAATTCAAGATATTAGCACTCTTGTAGACTTTATTTATGATAAGGAGAAATCAGATGTAGATTACATATTACCGTTTGCTGCTATTACAGAGAATGGTAGAACTATTGGTGATGTTGATGGTAGATCAAGATTATCTCATCGTATTATGTTAACAAACTTGATTGTACTTATCGGTACTGTCAAGAACAAGAAGGTACATACAAGCGAACCATTGTCTCTTCAAAATATGTTAATTAATTCCGATTTTTTTCTTAGGCTAAACTTGGTATTGTTACACGCCCTGCTCATGTTATACTACCGTTATCACCTAACCATGGTATATTCGGTTTCGATGGGTTGTATGCTGAAAGTAAACTTGGCCTTGAAGCGTTGGCTAACAAATGGAAATCAGAAGGTATCTTTCGGGTTTTTTTCTCTTTTTTTATCTACCTGTTTGGGCGAATAATTAACTGTTCATATTATAGATTGGAAAGATTATGTTAGTATTGCTGGCGCTGTAATAGGTTGGACCAGAGGAACCGGACTTATGCAACAGAACAACATTATCGCTCCTGTACATCTTTTTTTGTTAAACGCTTATCTTTTTTCACTTTCAGCTTATTGTACTCTAGGGCATCGAAAAGCTTGGAGCTCGAACCTTTACAACCCAAGAGATGGGTTTCAATATAATGGGTCTGTTACATCCTGCTATGGTCAAGAAGGTGAGTTATAAATACTTTTCTTTCTGCTTAAAGCAGAATGTTTGTTGTTTTCGGATTGTCTAAGTAATGTGATTTAGGCTCAATATGAACCTGTTTGGGCTGACTTCAACGGTCTTTTACACTTAGTAGATAATCTTAATGATGTCCTATCTAAGCTCCGTGACGCTCTTTATGAAGAGTCTAAAATCAAAAAGGTGCGAGATTGTTATTGCTTGTATCTTAGTTGCTTAAAATGCTTACACTGCTTAAAGGCAATTGCTATGGATAATTCGCTTGATAATGAAAGTACCAATGGAACAGCAAAAGCTCCAGTAGTTGAAGTAGAACCAAGGTACGACTGCTTGGAATTCTTTGTGATATTAACAGCTTCCTAGGGCTCATAATATTTCCTTCTCATTCCCAGAGTTGCCAGGAAAAGAAGACCTTGAGAAGATGAAAAAACTCAAGTACGATTAACTGCAATTTGTTATTGTTTACTTGGTTGTATAGGGGTATGATTGACTTGGAAAGTACAGTTGTTGTAACTGGATTTGGTGAATGGGGTCCGTTAGGTATGGCCAGGACTAGATGGGAATACGAAGCCTACGGTATGTCTTTCGGAGGTTTTTTTGTGAATTTAATTATTGTTTATAGGCGAGTTTACCTTGGAAGGTTGTATTGAAATGGCTTGGTTAATGGGTCTTATCAAATACTCTTCTGATCCAGCAAAGCTTGGATGGGTTGATACTAAAACAAAAGCCTTAGTACCAGATCACAAGGTACCTTTCAAATCACTCAATAATTTCTGACGTTCTGTTTTTTTAAGATCAAAGAAGTTTATGAAAAGATCATTACAGAACATACTGGTATACGCCTTATTGAACCGGAGTTATTTGATGGATATGATCCAAAGAATAAGGTACCAAGAGAATTTTAGGATTACTTTTGTGTTAGGGAAGTGTTAATTTATTAATTTCTTTTTTTTTAGATGTTCCTTCAACAAGTTGCTATTAATCATGACATGAACCCTATTGAAGTATCACCTGAAGAAGCTCAAGAATTCACAAAGAAACACGGCGATAGCATAGATGTATTTGAACGTGATGGCGCTTTGTTCATGAAACTCAAAAAAGGTAAAAAACTCTTTCTTTCAAAAATTCTATTTTGACCGCTCGCCTTTCGTTATGAATGATAGAGCTAATATATTTACAAAGGTGCTGTTGTATACATTCCAAAAGCAAGAGCATTCACACGCCTTGTTGCTGGTCAAGTACCTTCATTTTGGGATCCAAAGATCTTCGGTTTCCCAGATGATATTTTCAATCAAGTTGATAGAGTTACTTTGTACACTCTTATATCATGTGTTGAAGCTTTATTGTGTAGTGGAATAGTTGGTAAGGAAAACACCACAATAATTTTTTACGGGCTTTAAACTCACTACTTTACTTCTAGATCCATATGAATTCTACAAGTTTGTACATGTATCAGAAGTAGGAAACACAATAGGTACAAATTTTTGAATCAAGATTTGACAAAAAGCATCAAATCAGTTTGCTTTTTTTTCATCTCACAGCCCTTTATTTTAACCTTTCTGGTAGGTGGCGGTATGGGTGGTATGAATAGTATCCGTGATGTACATAAAAAAAGATTCTTGGATCAATCCATACAAGGAGATGCTCTACAAGAGATGTTCATAAACACTGTAGCAGCATATGTAAATATGCTCTTATTGAGCTCAAGCGGTCCTATTAAAACACCAGTTGGCGCTTGTGCTACTGCTGTTGAGTCTGTAGATATAGCAATGGATACAATCTTACAAGGAAAGGCTAAAGTATGCCTGGTAAGTACACGTGCAAACAATTTTTACTTGATTTTGTTTTGTTTTTGTGATGGTTATCCGCTCTTTGACTTTACTGTAGGTCGGTGGTTACGACGATTTTGGAGAAGAAGGAAGTTTCGAGTTTGCTCAAATGAAAGCTACTTCAGACGCTGAGAAGGAGTTAGCGGCAGGACGTGAACCTCGTGAAATGTGTCGTCCTTCAACAGATACAAGAAGCGGGTTTATGGAATCACAAGGTTTGCCTTTTTTTTTTGCATGTTTCTCATAGCGTGAGTCTGCAATCATGATATTAATATATCTTTAGGTGCTGGTGTCCAAATCATAACTACTGCTGAAGTTGCAATCAAAATGGGTACTTGTGGTTTAAACTGAAGGTTGTTTTTATTAATAGTGAGTTATAGGTCTTCCAATATATGCTATTCTAGCTCTAGTTAACACTGCAACTGATAAACAAGGAAGGAGTGTACCTGCTCCAGGACAAGGTATTCTAACTACTGCTCGTGAACGACCATTAAGCTTGGCACATCCAATGTTGGGTATGTAACTGTTTTGAAGAAAAACTTCGCAAGTAACACGATTTAGATATTGAGTACAGAAAGCGACTTCTTGATCAAGAGAAGGAAAAAATATCTTCATGGAAGGAGAAGGAGTTAGCATACTTTAAAGAAAAGGTTGTAGAGCAGTCAAAGACCAAATCATTATCAGCGGCAGATGCAACTAGGGTAACTATTCTTTTTTTTCCTTTATTTTTCTTATCTTCTTTGCTTGTGTACTGTTGTTCTAAGTTCTTTCTGTTTAGCTATCTGAAGATAACAAAGCTGTTGTTGATCAATTAGCCAAGAGAAAGCTTCGTGCTGCTTATGATTGTTACGGTAATGGCTTCTATACGCAAGACAATACAATAGCTCCACTTCGTGGTGCACTTGCTGTGTATGGACTAACTATTGATGATTTGGCTGTTGCGTCATTCCATGGAACTGGAACAAAGCTTAACGACCTAAATGAAACACAAGTACTTCAAGCTCAACTGGAGCATCTCGGTAGAACAAAGGGCAACATCATATTTTCGATATGGCAGAAGCACCTAACAGGACATCCTAAGGTACAAACTTTTTCTTCTTCTTCTTCGAAAAATTTCTCTCTCTTGCAAAACCGATTCTCTTTTGCTTGTTCTTCAACAACAAAACAAACATGTTCTGTGACTGATTTTGAGAGTTTGTACATCAATTTAGAAGGTCTTTTGAAGCAATTGTTTGAAAAATCAATCAATTTTTTTTAATTCATTTTGTTGTTTGTCTTTCTCGGTTGCAATAGTCTTACGTACTGTTAAATAGGGCGCTGCAGCTGCATGGATGTTGAATGGTTTGATACAAAGTATGCTTTCAGGAACAGTACCTGGTAACAGGAACTGTGATAATGTAGATAGAGAGTTAAAGAGTTGTGATCATGTTGTTTTCTTGAACAAGTCTTTGCAGACATATGGTTTCAAAGCTGGTATACTAAAGAGCTTTGGATTCGGTCAAGTTGGCGGTGAGATACTTGTAGTACATCCAAAGTACATTTTCTCCCAGTTAACAGTACGTGAATGATCAAAACACTTCAAGAAAGAAAAAAAACAACCAAAACTCGTTTCGTTGTATGTTTGAATGAATAACTCATTTCTGTTAAGGATGAAGAACTATCTGAATACAGTCAAAAACGTCTTTTACGTGAGCAAGCAGCTTACAGGCATTTCCAAAACGCTATCACAGGTAAGAAAGTTAACAACAGCTAAATACGTTTTCCTTTACTTTTTTCTTTGAATTTTTTGTTTATTGTTCAATTCCTAACTATGTACCACAGGCAAAGCCAATTTTATTAACGTTAAAAACATACCTCCTTATGGGAAGGATGATGAGATGCGTGTTTACCTTGATCCACTCGCAAGAGCTTCATACTCAAAGGCTCATCAAACGTATGTTTTTCTTTTTGCTCCGAAACGTTTGCCACTACTCTTTGTTGTTTCTTCATTACTTATATTCTCTTGCTCTAGATATACATTTGGAAATGTCAAAAGCTCTCCAAGGAAACGTAAGAGTGCTCCAGAACCTCTTAAAACGTTACCTGTATCACGTACTCTGAGCAAGACTCAGTCTCATTCGAGTTTGGTTCATTTGGAAGTTATGTTAAGAGAAATGGGTGAAACACAACGCAGTGCCTTTGACCAGTACGTCATAAAACTACAAGCCGCCTTATCATAGTATATTAACATTAAAAACAGGGGTATCGGTGTAGACGCTCAATCAGTTTCAGAAATAGAAGCAAGACTTACTTCAAGTGCTGAGTTTACAACAAGAAACTTTACACCAAGTGAAATAAAGTACTGCCAGTTATCAGCAGATACAACAACAAGCTTTGCAGGTAAGCAATCAATTCATCATCATCTCCTAAACACAACCTCCAAACAACCTCTCACACCAACCTTTGTCCTGTAAAGTCTCAAGCTATTGTTTCATTGAAACATTTCAGTTTTTTTTTGTTTATCATCTATGTGTCACAGGACTCATTTTTTAATAGGTCGATGGGCTGCTAAAGAAGCTGTTGTTAAAGCAATGAGCTCTTGTGATGAAAAAGCAAAGTCTATGTGGCTTGGAGGCGGTGCACCATTGATCGATATTGAGATTCTTCCTGGAGCTTCAGGTGCTCCTGTTGTACACCTTCATGGTCATGCAAAGGCTGTAGCCCAAGCACTTAATGTCACAAAGGTTAAAGTATCTATAAGCCATAGCGGAGAATACGCTGTAGCACAGGCATCAGCAAGATAGTAATAAATAAGCGACAGCAGCACAGAATGTTTTTCGAACAAAAAAAAAAAGTTCAATAAAAAAACACTTGTAAAGAACAGCTTCTCACTTAAGGGCTAACTTAAGGCATAATAATCTCATTCCTAGTGACTTGTAATCATGAGCTTCTCCGGTATTTCGATTGATCAAGCATTCAATCACTATCGTAGTAACCACCCAGAAGAATTCAAACAGGTTATGGAAGAGCAAAGAGAAATATTCACAAAACAACTTGAAACTACTCTAAATATCGTAAACAGCAGCATTATAAAACAACTAGATGATATTCTGTTAAAACAAACGCACACGTCGTTAAAACAAGCGAACAAGATCGAATTCCTTACCGAAACCAATGAATCAGCTCCAAAACTAAAACAGCTGCTTCAAGAGTAAGCACACAAGTGATTTCTGTCTTTCGCTGAATTTGAACTGTTTGAACTTGTTTCTGCCTAACAATAACTCTAGTACACCTTTGATATCGAGGGACAAAGAACGAAACCTGATGGACTTTCCTCCAGAGGTTATTTCGAATATTCTACATCATACAGAAGCAAAAACAAGGTTTTCTGTTGCTCAATCATGTCACCTGATGGCCGACATCATTCACCGTATTGTTGGATACAAAGAAGTTGTCTTTCAAAAATCTCAGATATTTTAAGGATAAGAGAGTACAAGGGTATAATGAGCAACACTGAAATTTACTTAGATGAGTATTTACAAAATCACACTATATACTCATTGTTATATGGCTGTAAACATATTGATGCATCTATGGGTAATATCAATGATCGTGATCTTGAAGACCTTGCAGGAGTTCATTCAATTGATCTTAGTTCTTGTGATCATATTACAGGAGAAGGGATTAAGAATTTGAAGGGTGTACATACAATTAACCTTGCGTACACTGCAGTTACAGATGAAGGCATCAAATCACTCAAAGGTGTTCATACAATTGACCTTAATGAGTGTTTTTATATTACAGATGAAGGGATTAAGGAGTTGAAGGGCTTTCATAGAATTGCTCTTAATGATACATCAGTTACAGATGAAGGTGTAAAGGAGTTATGTGGTGCGGATTATATTAGTCTTATTGGGTGTGATGAAGTCACAAATGAATGCATCAGATCGCTTCGAGAAGCCTCAGTAACAGTGAGAAGTCGCTAAAGCCAACTGTGTTCTATTTAATTATTGTTGATTTCTTACTTGTGGGTAGAATGTACATCCAAGCAAGTTTGTAGTTTGATCAACATAAAAGTACACGCTTTCGTTGTAGGAGACTGGAGACATTGCCTAAATTGCTTCTACTTTGTCTGTGGGCTATTCACATCTACGCTTTTACAACAAAGTGGTCTTAATAACACTGAGTGAATCTAGAGAAACACAATGTTAACAAAATTTATTTTTTTAAGAAACAACAACATGACTTTATTATCTGTTTTAGTAATGGGTTTACAAAGCATTTATCTTTGCCACCACTAAGTCTCTTATGTGTCCCATATCTTCAACCTCATTTTTAGGTGCTAGCCCACTTGCGCTGTCATTAATCTCAAGGATATAATCTACAACAGTTAATCAATTACACAACAACAAAAGTAACATAATCTGATTGGTCCAAAAAAAAACCAAAAGAAAAAAGGTATGGTGACTTGTTGACTTACTGTTTCCATCTTTTGTATGGATAGCATCTACAGTGAATATATCCATTCCTAAAGAATTCATAATGTAAGTGATAAAGGCATCAACAAGTACTAAGGAAACAGCAACAAAAAAAAATTATGATTGCGTTTTTGTTTTTCTCAAGTTTTCTTGATATTTCAAACGACTTGACAAACAGCGTATCTGTCAAACTCAATTGTTGACTAAACATATGATATTAACTGAAGACGTACCACCAAATAGTTTGGCTACCTCATCAGTCCATAATTGATACTCTGGTGTTACTTTGATTTCAGTTAAAATACAATTGCCTACATTTCCTTTCCAATTTGCATTGACACGTTTATAAGCTCGCACATGATCACCTATACGCTGAATTCTAAGATCATATTCTCTTTCAGGAATATACTTTTCTACAGTCACATAATCCTTATGTAAAGCGAGAACACTATTCAACATTAATAACAAAACAAACAAATTAAAAAAACAGAAAAAAACGGTAGGAACATTTCTTCAAGTAAAACCAAAGCACGTGATATTCGTAGTATGCTGTGAGAGATATTAACTGATTATATAAAAAAATATTGATGCTGTTACAAACCAAGACTGGTTAGGTAATGCGCAGTACCTTCTCATATCGGCCATGTGTTCATTTGTATCGAATTTTATTTTACCATATCCTGCTTCAGCGTATCCAACCTACAACAGATTTAAACGTAAAAGACTAACCTAAATTCGGTTATATACCTTTACAACAAGTGGAGGGTCTGGAGTAAACATCATACCTTTGTGCACGTGTCAGAAATCAAAACAGAAAATAAAATAGACATCAAGAAAAACGTGTTGCTGAGAAGTCTGCTTACCGTTTGCATGGGAATAGTACGATTGGTTTATGAGATTAAACTTTTTACCAAGTCTTTTATGAATACGTTGAAGCGCTGCTGTTACTACAGGTCTCTTCAAGAAGTCAGTAATCCGAAATCAAAGGCGAATCGAAAAATGGCAAAAAAAAAAAAAAAAAAAGAAAGAATACCTCAAGACATTGATGAACAGCTTCAAGGCTATTAACAGCAGGAATATTTGCAAACATTAAACCGTATAAAGCATTTGTATAGTCATCATCCCTAAAGAAAACAAATGTCAGGCGAAGATTAAAATAGATTTTCTCTGAATTTTGTTCAACCAGGTATGGTCGTTCTGCGAGCTTTTATGCTTCAACAAGTTAACGTACTGCGTTACAAGTCCACGCACTAGCTTTCTAACAAGTACAAAGTCCGGTTGAAATACTCTGTACTGATTTTCGTCTGTATTCGGCAAAGGGTCCTTAATATACCGTCAGCATAATAAAGTCAATGTTTAGACGCCGTTGGTGTCACCTTATTCGGTTTCATGTTTACAGTAACCCTTCCAGTGTGTAAATCGGACGTCACTATCATGTTTTCCCACCTCACCTTCTTTATAACGATCTAAACGGCGGTTTGAATAAAAATACCGTTAACGAAGACTGTTTACGCATTTACCTTACGTCCAGATGCTGTTGAAACACCATCAAAGCATTTATACCAATCTTTGTTGTCAGAATCTTATAAACGGTAAATGGAGGGTATTATATTACTGAGTACCTATAACCAACACTTTGAAAGGCTTAGGAGCCTTCCCTTGCTTTTGGGCTGTAGCCGCGTTATTACTTGCTTTACTTGCTTTCTTTTTACTACTGAACATGTCGAACATTTGCAAAATGGAAAGGTGGAGTTAATGGCTTAGGCGAACTGGCGTGAATGGTGGGTTAAACCCTTCATTGAATATGATTCGTTGCAAAAGTTTTCGAAACACGAAATAAGCGTGTATTTACATTATTGCGACTTGCAATCGGACTCCCGTAACCCGCTGGTAAAAAAAGTCAATTTCGGTCGTGGTCACGTGATACTTTCGGTAGAACGCGTTACACATCTTACGTAGGGTATGAATGGAACGTGTATTAAGGTATGGCCACTCTCTAAAGAGTGTAGCGGTCAAGGTACATGCATAAACAACACGTATTGTATTTGTGATAGCGGGTACGTCTTTTACACGCTCTAGAGTGCACTGACACGCTTTTCTTGCCCCCTCCACGTATGTGTGATGTTACTGGGCTAAATCTTTTATTTTCCTTCAATAAACCGTCCATAGAACATTGTGGATGCTTGTTTACTATCACGGTTATCTCACCAATAATAGTTGGAGTGGAGATGGAGTGAGTTTGGACTTCAGGGATGAATTTGGCCGCGATCATGCTTGTACAACTAGCAAAGTGGGCGTTATAGTCTTGTATTCTGTTGCACTTTTATTCGGATTACTGCCCTTCTACGTTGCAATGTACCGACTATGGAACCTTTATCCTTTCAAACTGAAGGACTTTTTTATACTCAATAATAATCACTCATTGTTTGCAATAACGATGCTCATGTGCGCAGGTACTCATGGCTACACTTGCACATATTTAACAAGGTTTGACCTTTTAGCTGGAGGACTTGGGTGTACCTTTATTATTGGAGGATATAGAATGACAAGAGATATCGTACCTGCTATTTTATTGATTGTGGGATTATTGGCATTTGCTGCTTTTCATTTTGTATTGTCTCTACGACTTATACGGTAATACTACCTGTTTATTTTGTATACTAAAGTCAATATCTACGTATAGAGTAGTGCGTACAATACCGGGAGACAATAGACACGTTAAACTCTGGTTCATATTGTTAAAAAGTAGTTCATCACTCATTAGTGTTTTTTTGGCCTTTGCTGGACCTCTCACAATATACATTCTAGCTGATGAACGCATCAGATGTACGTTTTGAAAAGCGCACGATCTCCCAAAACAATTTGTTTCAAAAGACTAGTAGACTAGACGTTGCTTTTTTAAAACAATTTTTTTGCCTTTGTTCTACATTACCACGTGATTACCGCGACTGAAAGAAGGAACAATATCACCACTTTGTTGCGTTCTATTAATAACAGTGCTTAGTTTTCTTTACTGGCTATATCGCTGCATCTATTTTCTTCAGCAATATACCAAATATTATTATTGCATTCACTCTTGCAAATAGAATAATCAAAGGCCTCAAGGAAAGTGCAAAGTTATCAGGAGATATTGAAATAGTACAAGGTACAATAGATAAATTTATTCATCTACGAAGAGCTACTGTCATTCCACTACTAGCCTTAATAATTATAACTGGTCTAATGTTGATTTTCATTGTACTTCTTGACTATATTTTTGCTTTGGGATATCTCCTATGCTCAATGTCTTGTGCACGTATTGTTTATATAGTACTAGCACCAAAAGACACTGAACTTGTACTTAAAAAGAAGAAACAACAAGTCATCTCAATAGCAAAAGGTGTGAGACACGGAAAAAAAGGAGAAAATCGAACTGGACAAAAAATAAATACTTGAAATTTATAAGTTGTATTACAGACAATCGGAAGCCAGGTCAATATCTCTACAGTTAGACATCACAGCAACAACAAAGACAGTGATCAAAAAATCCTGAACATTGATCTTCGTTATCGTCCAGCTGCAATGCACAACAACAGTTGTGATAACGCCACGGTTCGTCGTCTTCCTCTGCGTATATACAACATATTGTAACAGGCCAAATACAACATAAACATGACCATAGAAGTCCTGGGCCATGGTGACAGGCGCAGCATTCATACCAACTCAGTTTACTTTCTTTTGAACATTTCTCCCCCATTTTCCTTTTTTTAGTGTATTATACACGTCTGTAGCGCTAATGTTACTCTCCGAAACGTTTTTAAGACGATATGCCGTACCTATTGTCAAAACGTATTGTATATGTGCCGATGATGTCCTATCGGTTAGAATATATGGCTATGGTGTAATTACAGGCTAAAGAGGTTCACTAAATCCCTCTTCTAGTTAGCTAAAGTACGAAAGTTAAAATTGTTAAAAATAGATCAACTTAAATGTCGTATCTAGCAAAATATTTTCCTATATAAACCATTCAAACACAAAGAGCACAATTTCTTGTACGAGACAGTTGTCATTTTATCATGAATAGCATTATTTGAACGAGATTATTCGACTTGAAATGTAAAAAATTGTTAGGTAACATTATTCGTACTTACGAAAGGGTAACTCTAACAAACAACAATGTTTTACAATTGCTGCGTTCAAAATGAAAAAGAATAGTTCCATTTAAACGTTTCCGCTACTGTATGGGCTTTACGTGCGTAGGAGAGCCACTTTAGACTATTTGTATGCGTTTCAGGAGGGTTGTGAGCGACAGGCAAAAAGCCGAAAACGGTGCGAGTTTTCTTTGTAAAAAGCGCTCCAACATGCCAAAAAATGACAACAAATGCTACAGCTGAAAACTGTGCGAGCTTTCTTTGTAAAACACGCTCAAAATGACAGAAACTCGCACAGTTTTCGGCTTTTTTGCCGCAAGCGGAAGTAGACGATCCAGTTCTTGACTAGTTTTGACACCGAGTGCAAAGGAAAAAGTACTTGAAATTATACAATGCAAACTTGTTGTTGCTTTTGGTTTTCGAGTTTATCCAGATCCGACTGATCTTGCGTTACAAGATCAAATTGTTTTGAACTACGTAACTATCATTTGAAAGAATTCCAGAAGCTTGACTTATACTTTGCATGTCTTTGACAAACTCCAAAAAATCTCATATGGAAGTGACATTTACGTTCAAGGAGGAGTAGGTATAAGAATTGTTTGGATCTATTTTGCAATTGCCGTGCTTAATGAAACAACACTCATTATTTAACTTTTAGCTTGACTTGTTTTTCTCACTAACCTGAGCTCTATGGTTTAAAGCTTTTTCGTTCTTGAACTAAGAGTATCAAGCGTATCTCAGTCCTGATTTTACCCCTTTGGAGTCAACAAGTTTGAAACCTTTGGTTTAGCAAACTGCAGCACCAACTTACGTTGCGAATACCAACATTTGCGTACGATGAAACTTTACAGTAGTTATTTGCGTACAATAACTACTGTATTGTTAATCTTAGGAGTACGCCATAGTCGATTTAGTTTGGAATATTGAACCTATATAAATACGACGTGATATGTAAGACGGCTAACTTAGTGAGAAAAGTGTAAAGAACAAATCCTGACTTTTTTTTTTTGGCGAAAATGGTGAGAACTATCTCCCACGCCCATCCAACAACCCGAAAACAACAAGTAATGAAAGAAACAAGAAAAACGCTCCGAATTAGAAAAGGAGTCTACTTGCAATCAGAGCAGTTGTAGAATAACGATCAGCGTCATGTTTTTTGTTCAAACATGCAAAACGATCAGTGAATTTCATTAACCACTAAAACGCTTTGTGTTTTTAAAAGAACTCATTTATTGCTTCAAAAGAGCCTAACCAAAACGAATATATATCAAAAACACCATCTGTTAGGTATTCTATCACGTCCACACAGAAAACAAAAAAATGAAAACAACGAAATCTCGCAACAATTGAAATGCACAAAAAGGTTGCCAAGAATTGAAAACTCCTGTAAAAAAACCTCCTAAATAGGTCACACACAATTGTCACTTCCCAACAATGACACAACAGCTCATTATTCTTCTTTCCCTCGTATGTGTTGCGTTTGCATCAGTAATCTACACGCCGCTCGCCACCGCTTCAACCCAAACATGCCAAGGATGTCGTAAAGACATGCACTCAGGAAATTTTGTTTACTGTAATGGCTATTACGCAGGTTCGACAGTCACCAACTGTGACTGGGTAGGAGGTCCTGGAGAATGTACTTTCCCTAGAGATACCTCTGTTACGAAAGCAGAATGCGAGCAAATGTGTACTGACGACGTAAGATGTAACTTCTATACAAGTTACTACAATTCTATCTGCAACTTATTCATGATGAACGACTGTACTCTCATCGCAGGAGGTGCTTCAGGTGATACACTTCAAAAAGAACCAGCAACAGCAGATACCTTTGTCATGACAACAACCGGTACTGGAGCGAGTGATAAAACAGACGGTCAAATTAGATACAGATATGTCTATTCCGACAATACAACATCAGACTGGAGTGCTAACATTGATGACACACGCGTTGATGACTTTAAAAGTGGTGCTGTCGACCATTTCTTTATGACTGCACCTATCAAAGACCCTGCAAAAACCTTCTCTGGTCTCGAAGTTAAGAACTTCAGCAATGACGGTTGGAGATTCACAAGGTTCTCTGTATACAACGGATTTCACTTTTGCTACAATGGTGATGCTTTCATTGACGGAGATAGTGGTAGTGCTAATGTCATTCTTCCAAATAACGGAGATTGCGCTTGTACTGCTTAAGAAATAAAGACATTATTTCCCTTTTAATTAAAGCTGTAGTTCAGTTTGTTTTGATAGAGTATGACAGGGACGTGAGCTTACACAAGTTCGATTTCTATGAGTAAAACTGTAGAATTCACATGTGTTTTATTTGAAGCTAGGACGTTTTAGTACTGTCATTTTATACCACTACTTCAGTACCTTGTTTAGTGGTTTATTGTTAATTCATTTTGCTCAAATGGATTTTAGAGATTATTTAAAGTGTACGTCGGTATCCATTTAAACAGTTCCGCTTTGCGGGAAAAAAGCCGAATATTATGCGAGTTTCTTGTCATTTGGAGTTTTATTCACGTGCTCTTGGTGATGTGACTTGCACATACTAGGAACCGTGAATTTGCCAAATCTTGCTACTCGATTAGCATTTCTACACATTGTGATAAAGTAGCGCTTTTTACAAAGAAAACTCGCGCTGTTTTCGGCTTTTTTGCCTCTGTCACAACTCCTGAAACGTGTACAAATAGTCGAACTTGGCTTTCCTATGCATGTAAAGCCCATGCAGAGGCGGTAACGTTCAAGTGTAAGTCGACATGAGTAGTTTGGATGAAGCATCCGTGGTTTGCAATGAAGCCCACAACTTTCATTTTCGCCATAACTACAACTGAACCTGCCCATCGAGTCGTCATCAAAAAAGTCAACTTTTGTAAACCCAAAAAGTGTGGATTTCACAATAAAGAACACGTAACTCCCCAATGTCGCAACAACGACGTGCCTTTTCCAACTGTTATGGCAAACGCCCAAAGGAGCGCGTGTTGAAACGGTCAAACAGAGAATCCATACAGTATGTACTTCATAACATCTGCGATACTGGCAACTAATATTTTTTTGGGCTCAGATTTTGACAGCAGCATTGAAGCCTTACGGATTTACCTATGTTGACTATCCCGTGGTAGACGTTTGGACTAAACTTAAAATACAACGTAACGTTATTGGTATTGGAAAAGCCAAGACACCAATGGCATTTTTCACCTTCAAGTGGGATAATAAGATTTTTGAAAACTTGTTGTTCATAAGCACATATGAACAACATCACACTGATCTAAAAAATGGGATCACTACCCATATGAAGAACTTCTCTGGCATAGTGATATGCTTCTCTGGCATAGTGATATGGCATGGGATTATTGGAATATGGAATATTCGCACATTGTGGAGCACAGGTGAAGCACAAATTTTATTTACTGTGATAACAGGGTTGTTGCCACTTAATCACTACTTCAACATCTCTGCCAACATGAAATTTGATGCTAACATGATACATTCATTTCTAGTGATTGTCTTTAAGCACCACATGGTACCAGGTTATTTCACTTGTGTTGATGAAATCTGTATTCCATCATAATATTTCAATTGCGATATAAAAACTCACAACATTAAGAAACCATACGCATGGGCCATAGAATTGAAGTGTCTCGATGATTCGAACTAGGTGTCTGATTGACTGTATCAATGCTTTGATATAGCCTCATCTCACACCAAATGAATCCTTTTTTCATGTGCAAAATGGTCGAAAACAATTGGAAGGTGCCATTTACATGTGACTCTAATTTTTGTTCAGCCATGGATCTCAACAAGCCGGGGGAATATGGCTTATACGCTACTGTATCATGTAATACCACCCACTTTCATTGGCCTTGAAGCAATCACTTGCTAAAAAAGTGCCTGTGGGATACACAAGACTGGCACCATTGTACAAAACTGTTTCTATTGCAACAAATAACAATGAAATCGTAAAGTTGGCCACCACTCTCTACTGTGTGCATGATGACAAAAGTTCATTTGAAGTAGCAAGAAAAGGTATGTTCTAAAATAAAAATGATGACACCAAGGGAAATAGTGATCAATATGGCCAGCTGGTCAAGTCCTATTGTACAGATAGGCGGTTCAAAAAATGGAACATGACACTTCTTGTTCGTTAGTTTTACTACACCCTCACAAATGGTTTTATTCTGTATAAGTGTCAAGACGGCCCTTACTCCAAAAGGTTTTTTACAAGAAATTGCAACGGAATTGCTTCTCACAGGAAAATAACCTCCTAATAAATTTGTGACAGTTTTTTTTTTGTGATTTTTCATGACGACTCCTTTGGCCGGTACAATAGATAAAATTAGAAGCTTCGCGTTGATTACGTAAATGTGAACACGACAAATGCTTGAGCATATTACTAGGCGCCTTTCAAGGCCAATCTATGCGCTTTCAGTATCTTGTAAAGGGTAGGCGCCAATAGTGAGTGTGGAGTGGGTTTTTTATAAATCACGTGCCTTTTGTTAGCTTGCTAGCGCTCTTAAAAAACAAAGTTTTTGTTGAAAAATCCCGTTCGCGTTACGTTTTATTTTACAACACAGGTTCTCCATCGAACCTGGGGTTTGCCACTAACCACCTCTTGCAATCTCCATGATATTGGTCACTTGTTCTCACCTCAACATAACACGTGATTGTAAAAATGTCTGTCCGTGACTCATTTTGACTCTGTAAAAAAAAAGAAAAAAAACAGAAATTAGAATCTTCTTCAGAACTTTTTAGTGCAGCGTTCATACCTGCAAATATTAGATTATAGCTACAATATGTCACAACAACATCTAGATACCGAGTTTCAAAGGTATGCGCCTATTTTTCTCTATTTGACGTCTAACACTTCCGCAAGCACACCAATACACATTTTAGACTTCCCGACAGAGATTCTGGCACATATTTTACGTCAAACAACTAAAGCGCGATTAGCAGCTTGTCAAACGTGTCATATCTTTGCTTCTATCATTCACAATATTATTGGGTACAAACACGTGTGGCTTTCATCAGTCAATGAAGCAAAAGCGCTGTTAAAATACAGTAGTACTCTACGCCATACAAAAATCACAATCTTGTTTGATTTTTGTGAGGCTACTTCAAAACTATTTGCTGGCGTTCATACTATCAATCTCAGTAACCGCGCCAATAATACAGATGAGTGTATAAAATCGCTTTCAGGTGTTCATACTATTAATCTCAGTGGCTGCTATCATATTACAGATGAAGGTATAAAAGCGCTTGCTGGCGTTCATACTATCAATCTCGATGGTTGTCAGAATATTACAGATGAAGGTATAAGAGCACTTTCAGGTGTTCATACCATTGTTCTCAGTAACTGCCATATTACCGATGAAGGTATAAAAGCACTTTCAGGTGTTCATGCCATCGATCTCGGTGCTTGCTATCATATTACAGATGAAGGTATAAGAGCACTTTCAGGTGTTCATACCATTGATCTCAGTGACTGCCATATTACAGATGAAGGTATAAGATCGCTTTCTGGCGTCCATGCTATCTATCTCGGTGGTTGTCAGAATATTACAGATGAAGGTATAAAAGCGCTTTCAGGTGTTCATACTATATCTCTTGAATAATGACAATATTACAGATGAAGGTATAAAAGCACTTGCTGGAGTTCATACTATCAATCTTATGTGTTGCAATCATATTACAGATGAAGGTATAAAATCTCTATCAAGTGTTCATAATATTGATCTTAGACGTTGTAATATAACAGATGAAGGTGTAAAAGCACTTTCAGGTGTTCATGCCATCAATCTCGGTGATTGTCAGAATATTACAGATGAAGGTATAAAAGCACTTTCAGGAGTCCATACCATTGATCTCAGTGGTTGTGACAATATTACAGAAGAAGGTATAAGATCGCTTTCAAGTGTCCATACCATTAATCTCTGTGATTGCAAAAATATTACAGATGAAGCTATAGCATCACTTTCAAATGCTTGTGATAAATTATTTACTAATAAATATATCCTTCATGACATTATATAGCCATATAAGATTTGACATAGACTAAGTGCTTTATTGTTCCTAATATATTTATGTTGTAATCAGCTGTAACAATGCAAATAAAAGATGCTCCACAGTCTCACACGTACTTATTCATTAATGGACTAAAAGTACATTCATTGATTGTTGTTGCACAATGGATGTATGCATTTGAACAGTATGTATTAATCTTAGACTTAATAGCTACAATAAATGGGTTTGTGTTTTTTGGAGCGTTATATGTGCTGGCTGGTTTTGCAAGAATCTGACTTTGCTTGCCTGCTGACGGTGAAGAAGAGTGTAGATATAACAAGTATGCATTTGCCTGTGGGTTGTTTGTAATCTATTTGGAACCTACGAAATAGTCACGTGTCAACAGTCAACAATATTGTTTATAAAACTGCAAGAATGGTCGCTTTTATCCATCAGCACTTTTTTAACAAATGTTAATGAACGACATCCTTTCAAATGAAATAGTTTTTTTACTGTTTTTTTTTCAACTACTAGCTGGCAAAATATCTGTTATCTCTTTTTTGACCAACACGTTTATTGTTAGTGTTGGCCAGTACCTAAATCACATTCACTGAGGCTTTTTTTAGCCTGGCAATACACAATGCTGATATTTTCAAGAGAAAAGAAAAAGGTATGAACTTGTTCCAATGCTTCAACACCTTTATCTGTCACATTTCTGCCAATACTAATAGTATGAACCCCGTTCAATGAAATGATACCTTTATCTGTTACGGTATCACAACCAGTAATATGGATTGTATGTACTCCTGCAAGCGCTTTAATGCCTTCATCCGTAACAAATGTATTGGAAAGGTCAATAGCATGAACGCCAGCAAGTGCTTTGACACCTTCATCAGCGATTGAAGTATAAATGGAGGCTATTTTCGTGTACACCTTTTAACATCTTAATACCTTCATCAGACACATTTCCTTAGATTAATTATGTACGCCCACAAGAGCTTTTATACCTTCATCTGTCAACACATAGTTATCATTCTGATTATATTATGTACTCCAGCAAGTGCTTTAATGCCTTAATCAGTAACTTGAATACAGTGGCTAAGGTCAATGGTATGAACTCCAGCAAGTGCTTTAACACCTTCATCTGTAAGACTTCTGGACCCCAGAAAGATCATAAAGCTAGCTTGGTTTGCACTTGCTATTTCTTGCAGATCACCATCGAGAATATGTCTGCTATATCATTCAAAGAAATCAAGTGTTTTGCTTTACTAAAAAGTCCTCTTGTTTAGTGTAAAAAGATTGAGTTATGAACGTTCACATTTCACTTTTCAACTAATACAAGTACTTGGCCTACAAAGTCGCTCAAAGTCTACAACACGTGGTGACAAGCAGCTTTTACACCTCTTGGGAAATATTAGTGCCTACCTGACACATTCAACATCCATTTGGAGCGTTGGAAGAGATTTTAGTAAAATGGACGAACAAAATCTGTGGCAGCTTCCTACTGAAGTTATTGTTTTAATATTGGACAACCTACACTTCTCAGACCTATATGCGCTTAGTTCTGTGTGTTTACACGCTTTATCTGTATTTAATATTGTACCAAGCATTGTAGTACGTTAATACTACATAGAAAACACGTTAACCGCGTCTGACAGTAGTTTTAGGTTTCAAAAAAGGTGTATAAAAGAAAGATCTTACCAGGCGTTCATTCTCGCGTTGTGGACATGTGTGTGCTCTCAACAGGCGAGGTATACAGCACACACCTTTTTAATGGATCAAAGATGTTAACGAGTCAAGTTTAGATCGTCATTGTTGATCATGCTGCTCACAAAATAGGAATCATTAAAGATGATAGATGCACAACCTTGATAGACATAAACACAAACAATGCAACAGACGACTACAATGATGGACCTTTTAAGCAAGCATGTGCGTATCGTTTTTTTTCTGTTTTGTTTCACGTGGGTTTTGCTCACTTTTATTATTTTGTTGTAGGCTTGTTTTTCCCCACAGGCTGTGTGATTGACTCTGATGATAATGTTATTGTTAGTGATAGATCTCATCATACAATAAGAAAGCTTGACTTGAAAAATCAAATCATATCAACAATAGCAGGGAAGCCATGTAAACAAGGAAGTATTGAAGACAGCTGCTTGAATCTTCCTACTGGTATTTGCAAGGGCAGAAATGACAGTATACTCATATGTGATCAATTTAATAGTGCCATTAGAAGCATGAATGCTGAAGGCCAGCTTATAACTGTAGTTGACATAAAAAGAGGTGATTTTGACTACACCAAGCTTAAGTCTTCTAGGTTAAATCCATATCCACGACGTGTTGCTTATTGTCCCCAAACTGGTGATATGTAAGTTAATGTATGTTTATGTATTATCGCTTATGAAGTTATAGATACTTTGCAGTTGCCAAACTTGTTATAAAACTGAGTAATGGGAAGCAAACACTTATTTATAAACACAATTTACAAATATTTGGGATTGCTGTGGAAAGAACAGGTGATGTATTGTTTGGATCTGCAGGAGATAAGGGAGATAAAGCTAAACAAAATTGCATATTTAGAGTATACACAAGGATGAAAGGGTATCCAGTACTACCTCTGACCTTATCCAATCCAATAGAGAAGGTTTCAGGGTTGCATTATTATGATGGCATTCTGTATGTTGGTGCAGGTAAAGAAGCCTGTACAATAAAGCTGTAGAGTGGTTTGTACATGCGAAAGGATAAAAAATAAAGAACTTTATTACTGTATTGGGTTTTTGTTATACTTGCACTTATATCTCTGATATCACAGGTAAGTTGTTATATAAGTATTATGCCGTACTTTATTTTATAGCACCTAGCGCTAACAGCAAAATCTGTACGCTTAGTCAATGCAAATACTTGCGGTGCTATCAAAATGATAGAAAATAGCGACATCTTCAACACCATTGTACAACCAGCTTGAACTTCGAATCACTAGTGCCACTGTTGGTTCCCATGCATACCTACTTAGAATAGACAGGATTGACAAAGCAAAGGTCCGAATATTTGTCTGAAATATTGTGTTGAATGGTCTTATCATTAAACTGCTGCTTCTTATCTTGTTTCTGGTGTTGGTACCACAGCGGTTTTGTTTCATGTTTTTTTCTACCACTACACCATCTCTTGATTTGCTCATCATCTTCTTTTTCTTTGATTGGTTGTCCATCCTCACTCCACTATTTCATTGTACCACCATACTTCCCCATCAACCACAACATGCCTTGTGTCATGAGTTGTCTGTTTTCATGCCACTCTTTTATCTCACCATGTTTCTTACCATCTACCCACGTGCTGTGTCATAATAGTTGACCACATTTATACCATTCTTTGGTTTCACCATGTTGCTTGCCATTGTTCAAATATTCAATGGACTTACTTTTCCTGTTTTGTACCATCTGATCCATTTCCCTTTACGTTGTAGAGATTCATCATGTGTGTTGATGGCTGCTTTCTTTGATAGGGTATGAAATTTTGTAAAGGTTTCCTTATTGAATGTCACATGGAAGATCGAGTAAAGTCAAAGAAGAAGAAGATATTTCGCCTTTCTATTTAAAAGAAAAGTAAGAATTATTGAGAATATAACTATCAATAGACGTTTTGTGTAGGTTTTAGTTGTATTCGAGTGTCACGTGATATGGTATTTTTGGGGTCGCAAACTGTAAATTGTAGAAGGATACAACGTTCGCAAGCAAAGTTACAAAAACAAAAAAATACACGTGAGCACCAGAAAAGGTTGTTACAGTTTCATATTTCTCAGTAAAAAAGGCCACGATTATACTATGGTTGGATTTGTTAATATAGTCACGTTCATTCAACCCACTTGTACAAATAGTTTCAAATTCAGGCCTGTGCACAAGAAAAAATACTGAGAATATCAACTATTAATCCCTTTCGTTTTGTTACAAAAGAAATGGAAATTGTATTAAAATAACCAAAACGAATCAGCTTTTTTAATACTGTTTTATTTATTATCTCTACCATTTCCAGATTTAAATATCCACTCACGTGGAGCACCTTTAGCTGTATATGCAAGTTTTCTCATAATACTACTATAGGTCTTTGTTGGTATATCCTTGCCTAACTTTTTTTGACAAGCACCTACAACAGAAGTTAAGGAAAAATATCGAAAAAAAAAAAAGGTTGACAACAATTTGAGTTTAGGAATAAATTTCACCGAATTAAATTATATAATGTAATGTCACAATATGTAATAGAATAAATATACTCGAATAAACGATTAAAAAATCGCAACTAAGAGTATAGTGATGTATGCTTTCAAAAAAGGGAAAAAAAAAGAAAAAAAACAATACACTGACTTTAAACTAAACAACCTACCTCTGACTGTAGCACGTGTGATAGATATTTTACCCTCTTTAGATGCTGTCTTAAAACAATTGATAATAATGGCTCGATACTAAGAAACAAAGAATCAGCTCAAACATCAATAGAAAAAGAGAACGAATGACTGACAGAAAACTCTAAACGCACTTTCTCGATCGCCTTTTGCTTTGGATCATCAGAATCATTCAATTCTTTCAAATAATACGCTTGCTCTATACAACCAGCAACCTTTGAAAGCTCTTTCTTAATAGCAGAAGCACTTATTGTAGAACCTAAACACAAACCATTAAAAAACAAAATCCAAAAAAAAAAAAAAGTTTCAGAAAATCGCTGCTCACCCTTTTCCTTATTATACTCAGAAGTGAGTAGACTAATACTACATACACCATACTTTCTTAATGCAGTAATAACAAATTCTGTAACTTCAGTTCTGACTACTTCACGAGACATACTATTATCATCTTCTTCATCTTCATCTTCAACAATATCTTCTTCTTTTTGTGTAAGGAAGTAGGACATAAGTTCGGTTTGCCTTGACGGCCAGAAACGAGCGTATGTTGCATTCAAGTCTTTGTACTTTGCCATAAAACCATGATCAGGTCCTTTAATAAGCGTGAAACCTCGTTTGTCTTTTTTGCATATTTTTGATATAAGTGATTTAATCAAACTTGGTGATGCTTTAGTTGTTAATGCCACATCATCGATATCAAGGTACTCATGTGTAGTAGCAAAAAGAGAGAGTATATAGTCTCTTATGTTTGATTTTCTTGTAATATGAGTAGAGAGTAAAGGAACGCTCTTAACGATCCAAACGCCTCTAACTAAAAGTGCTTTTTCTTGAAGTGTTTTAATAACTTTTCCTATTTTTCCTTCACCGCACAGACCAAGGATTTCGCCCATTTTCATAATACGACCTATAATAGTATCTTAGAAAGTTGTACAAAATTGGTTGAAATAAAAAACATTCCAGGAGGACGAAAGAATCGCCAAAAAGAAAAAAGAAAGATGAATTTTTTTGATCGCTTTCGTTTAATATCAGTCCAAGAAACGTGTTTGTACCTCCATTCATAACTGCTTCTACACCCTTTTCTTCACTCAGTTGTCTTATTTTTGCTATAGAAAGTGTAGATCCATCTGAACCAGTTGGAAGTGATAATCCCCAGTTATCATCTTCAGAATCTTGAGGAGGATTAATATGATCCATGTATATCTCTTTATCAATATTCATAGGTAAATCTGATACATTAGTTGAAGGTGTAAGACTATCCATTACACCATAACTAGCCTACTCAAACAATTAATCTCCATAAAACGTCAAAAGAAAACTCAAAAAAAAATGCCGTTTCAAAATTTTTTTGTTTTTATACCGTTGTAGCTTTCCACTCTAATTTAACCCATTCTTCATCATCTTCTCGCTTCTTAAGATAAGCCCATGATTGTTTTCTACGTCTAGCTTGTTCTTTTGTCTCAGCTCGAGAGTGTAATGTCAAAGTCTTGGCTTGTTTCTTCTTTGAAGTAGTCCCAGATTTTGCCTCTTCTTTAGCTGCTTTTGCAGCTCTTTTCTTGCGTAAGACAGCGTCTTTATCGTCTATATACGTAAAATCCGGTCTCATTTGATACACAGTACTCACTGGCGTCAAATAAATAGCGTCTATACGCACAGTTAGTTTTTTCATAACGACTAAAATATTTCTTCGTAAAACTGTTCTTATCGATGCGTACTATCTCTGTGTAATCCCACTGCATAGTTTGTTTTAAGTGGAATCCCTCTGGCATTAAGAACATTTGCGTCTCCTTGAAAAGCTGTTGTTTGAATCATTTGATCTTGTTTTATGCGTAAGTGACGTTGTTTGGTGTTTTAATTTTAATGATGCGTACGAGGTTCGTAAAATGACATTTGGAGTCTGTTGGCTCTGTTGTAGCGCGTTAATAGCTAAAATAGAGTAGTATTAACGCGTGTAGTACCTAGGTTTAACGCGAGCAGCTTTAACAGCCAAATTTTCGTTGTATGGTGGCCGCCATGGTGGCCTGAGGATATTAGCATTAGTTATTGGCGCGAATTTAACCAAAAGCACCTCAAAGGGTATTGAATGAGACACAAGCTATCTTTTAGCTCTTGACAAAGTATTACGTCTATCTTTACAAAAACAATTAGCTATAACGTCTATTCGCTAAGTAACTGACTTCTTTAACAATAGGATCATCTTTATCCTCTTCCATTGTGCTCTACAATGTCTACTTTATCCTTACAAGCCAACAATACGAAATCTGCGAATTTTCTTTGACAGGCACTTCTGTCGTTATAGTTAATCCGCCATTGCCTCTCGAATAGTCTGACTGCTACACAGCCTAAGGTGTTAGCTTGGTTGTCGGTTTTGACAGAGTCGCTTCTTTTATTTTTTTCAGTGATTTGGGAAAAAGTTACAGATAGTTTGCCTGTGTGCTAGCGCAGAAGCCGCTTCTGTGCTGTTTCTTTCTACACAACTTACACACTCATAACAACGTAACCCTCCTGACCTAGAAATGAACAGGTACATCTTACCTCGCGTTAATAATAACAACTCAACTATTGAGATAGGACGCTAGATTACTTTCCACCTGAAGTTCTATGTATTATTTTCTCCAAATTAACCCATACTCGATTTGCTGTGGCTCAAACGTGCTGGGTATTCTGTAACGTTATACATAATATTGTGGGATACGTTAAAATTAATGTAACGTCAGCAAGAGACCTCAGACGTATCACCAGAAGTTTCGCAAAATCGACGGTAGTAGATTTTGTTAAACATCACAATGTCACAGATAGGGAGCTCAGCTGGTTAAAAGGATGGCATACAGTTGATCTGAGCTATTGTTACAACATTACAGGAGAAGGAGTTGATGGTTTACTGAATATACACACCGTTGATCTTTGCTATTGTAGGCAGTTAACCGACAAAGGTATACGTTCTTTCGCTGGAGTACATGCTATAAATATTGAAGGATGTACTTACATAAGTGATATCGGTATTGCTGCTCTTTCCGGCGTACATACTATAAATATCTGTGCTACTTCTGTAACTGACATTGGATTAAAACAACTTATCGGATTACATACAGTTTATGTATCACATATCGTAAGAAAAGAAGTCGTCAATGATATCGAGAATGCTGGTGGTAACGTATATAATGTAAGTGCAACACACAAGGATTTGAGCAAGTACTATTACTCGAAGCCCAAATACTATTACAGTTCTAGAAAAATGGCACGTAATGTTAATTCGTTCAAGTTTTGTAGTGTTGTAACTCATAATACATTTTTATGATAATAAAGAGTTAGCGTTAAAACTGTTGGTTGTGTTCTCAAAGCCATCTAAATACGTGCTTGCTTCGCTTATTTAGTTTCAACCGTTGACTTTCCATTCTGTCATGTTCGATACACCATACCATGGGCACAGTAAAGCGCAACATGTGGTGTTTTCGCAAAATACTTGAAGGCTCTACGCCACGCTTACGTATTCCTTCGCAAATGGGTTGGGTGGTGTTCTTTTGTTAGTGTTTATTCCTAGCGGAACTCCTGGTGAAAGCTTAATTGTTGAGTCAATACTTTCAAAATTTGTCTCTTTTAGCAAAAGATACATGAGCTTGCACCAATAAAAACACAACCGCGTAACAACGCGCTCATATTAATCATCCATCACAATGACAGAGCCAGCACCGCAATCTCTGTCAGTGTTAAAATCGAGGGTACGCGCTTGTGGGAGGTAGTAATTGGCGCAATATTAACAATAACGATTTTAGCGTGCCAGAAAGTTAAAAAGTCGCTCGTCTTCACACCTAGCACCTGGTGCTACATCGCAACACTGGTGGCAAGATAATATCACCGTAAAGCGAAAACTTTACAAAACTACGTTTATATTAACCTATGGGTATAGTATGACGAATTGAGGACATCAGCATTGCTTTCACGACTTCGACGGGTGATGAGACCATCACTCTTCGACACGCAAATTCTGCGTTACTATTTGGGTGCGTAGCGCATTATTTGTCAACAGTACACTAATGAATGGCAGATTATGGACGAACAGGCTATGTAACGAAGGAAAAATTTAACGTTTTTACCAGCGCTTACGGGCCACCTGCTACATGCATGAGAAAGGTACTATAGCGTTTGTTAAAGTTTTTACCTTATTAGCCTTATTCGAAACAAAGTCACAATTGATCTTTAGGTCCGCCCATTGTTTTATAAGAGTTACTTTGCTGGGTGGCTATCACGAGAAGACGCAAGGTATGTTTTTCTGACTACACGCTCCAAAACAGAAATTCTTTGCGCATCTTGTTGCAGTCGTTATACTTATGCTTGTAATTAGTAATTTACTGGCGAAGTGTAGTGTTGGGACGTTTTTAGTACGGTTTAGTATTGGATCACCTCATCTAAGCGTTGGTACGTATTTTACGACTAGTAAAACATAGGTGATGACACTTTAAGAAATTGTGTTTTTTTTTCAAAGTACTTTTTTGATTTAATGGTTTTTTACAGCCTATGTCGAGCAAGGTGGAGCTACTATAAACCATATTCGTATTATGTGCGAAAAGGGTCATTTCTACGCTACTTCGGCGCTTAGATTCGAGTCAGTTGATGAATTAGTTGATCATTACAAAAAATACCTTCTACACGCTTGTGAGCTTGGGTTAATCACAAAACACAGGTAAACCAGTGGTATAATAATTATTTGTAATGATTGTTTTTTTTCAGATTTTTCTTCACTGGTTTTGATAGAACTAAAGCGGATGATTTGCTTTCTAGTCAGCCTGGAGGAAGGTATGTCAATGGTTTTGGTCAAGTATCAACTGAGAATTTTTCGGTTTTTTTCTTATTGTTTTTGTAGCTTCCTCTTCCGCTTCTCGTCTCAACCAGGACACATAACGTTGTCTTATGTTAATTCAAAGGAAGAAACTGTTCACTTACCTATAAAAGTGCGCACGCGTAAAGGTCACTTTCTATTCTATTGCTTTAATGGCGAGTACATGTCCTTATTGGATGTACAAAGAAGTCAAGCTCAATTATTAAAACGTCCTCAATCTTCATTCCCGGTTCCATTGGGTACGTTTGAAGACTCTATGCACGAATTATTTAGTTAAGGCGAACTTATCTATTTTGTAGAGGTTGATACGCTTAAAGTGTTTGCTGAGCAGGGTAGTAAGCTGCAAATAGAGATAGCGTCTTTGGAGGTAGCGAACTGGCTTAAAACAGACAAGGGTAGTCTGTTAGAAAAAGCATCGTCTACGCTGCTTGCATTGTGTGAAAGCGAAGGTATGATCTTTACGTACATGCATGTTTACAACTTTTTGTGTTTAGAAAATCGCGAAGTTATAGCAACGTATAACTCAATGGACTTTATGGTATCACTCTTAGGTGGTGAGATTGATGATAATGAGATTGTACAGAGCAATTGCTGCCGCTTAATTGAGATATTTCGCCGTGATGGTAAGTTAGACATGCTTTACTTTAAGTGTTCATTTTATTTTTGTAGAGAAGCTCAATGTACTACTAAAAGGAGCGCCTAAGGATATACGTGCTCCTATGCTTAAACGTGGTATAAGTAATGTCAGTCGGATATCAGAAGCACCACAGGCAGATCTAGAAGCATACGCTCAATTACCTTCAGTTGCTTTTGTACGCTCCTTCTTTCTGTTTGAAGTTTTTCTCTTTTCACGTAGTGAATTTTTGTTTACGCGTTATTTTAGCAAAAAGTGAAGCCTACAAAGGCGCCTGTTACATACGGGTTTGTACCTGCCAAACGAAAAGAAATGAACAAACCAAAAAGAGAAGATAAACCAGAATTCAAATATGATGTGCTTCCTGTAGTTAAGCACCGACCGCGTCGTTCTTCAGCGCCTAATTCCCATAAACCTTACAAACAACCAAAGAAAAGTATTTCTGAAGAAGTTCATCGCAAGAGGTCTAAAAAAACAAGTACGTCTTGTTGGAAGTGTTCTTGTTGCTTTAGGTTCTATTCTAAGTATGATTTAGGTATATGGGAAGGTAATAAGTCAGCTAGAACGTTCGATTCTAGATTTTCTTGACAACAAGCAAAGAACCAAAAGAAAAAAAAAAGAGAACATAATCTTATTGTACACTAAAATGTAAAAGTATAAAAAAAGTTGATAATTACGCTGTGTTTATAAGGGAGACTGACATTCTTATCGTTTCAGGCAACCTGTCAAGAAGTTCTTGTGGGTTGTCTATTTGTTGTTGTTGTGTATCCTTTAAAGTAACGTTTATCAGCAAAAGGGTTGAAGTGAAGAACATTAGTATCAAAAACCGTTGATACATTGTAAAAAAATCAGAAGACGTGTTGGAGGAAAAACTCGCACTCTTTGGTGGACTCTAGTGTAGCCACACGCGTTTGAATACTTGCAGAATTTTGGAATTGACCCTCAATATGTCAGAACTTGTGTTGACGACTAGTGAAATACCTACATTGTTGCTGTTGCTAGTAGACACCAGGCGATTTTATTCTACACCTTTTTTTGTTTGTTTGTACCATTCAAATAGTATTGTGCCGGACTAGTTAGTAAGGGTAACTTGTAAATGCACAAAAAAAAAAGTGAATTTACGTCTACGCTAAGAATGTACGGATACTATATTAGCACATTGTACGCATACGTGGACGTAGCTACTTACCCAAAGTGTGCTAGTGTTTACGTTTACTTTTGTTTATCAATATGGTGCGTTTTCCACCAAATGGCACTACGCAACGGTAATGGTGCAATTTCTCATAGATAAGACGCATTACGCGATTACTCAATAGTATGGTATTCGGACAAATACAAACTCTTTGTTTGAGTTTACCTAAGCTCCTTGCGGCCGCAAAGTGCATGTTAGATTCTTAGTTGAATGTTATGAAAACGCAAGTAGAGGAAGTTCTGGTTAACTACTCGGCGACCAGAATCGATCGAAAAATGCTTGGAAGGTATCCTAAGCAACGTATGTTGCACTATAGGAATTGTTTCAAGGCATATTCCTTTTTTAGGTTGTTTAAATACTAATTAGGAAACAGCATACCAAAATTGACCAACATAACTACATAACTTCCGATGAGAACACTACTCGTAACACTTGTTGTGTTGTGCTTGGCACTTGTAGCCGTACAGTAAGTTTGAACAAACCGAATACCGCCGCCCAAACTAACTTGTATTCTCCTTTAGAGCAAAATCGCGCTATGGCGACCGTGGTTTCGTTGGTAGAACATTAGCCTTTTCCACTGACCCACTTCGTGAACGCAACAGGGACAATGGACAAAGGAGACTAGCCTTTTCCACCGACCCACTCCGTGAACGCAACAGGGACAATGGACAAAGGAGACTAGCCTTTTCCTCTACTAGACCACTTCGTGAACGCACGCGCGACAATGGAGAACGTACCTTAAGTTTTAAGGGAAGAGATCGCTCGAACAGGGAATACATTAATCGTCCACAAAGCCGATTTGGTGACCGTGTTGCAAATTACAACGATGACTACCAAAGAGCACTCGAGAGAGTAAACAACAGCCGCTGGAGACGTGGTGGTGGCAGGCTTGCCTCAAACTACAACGATGACTACCAAAGAGCACTCGATAGAGTAAACAAGAGCCGCTGGAGACGTGGTGGTGGCAGTCTTGCCTAAATAAACTGTTTCAGTTCAATATATAAGTTGTTTGTGTACCATTGCCGGTTTTGCACTCTGTCTACGACAAGACCTCAAGAGGTATTTTGTTGAACAAAGAGTAAGTTCATTTGTCACTTTATGTTTTTGCAGAGGGGCTAGACTTTATTGTAGCGTTTTCAGATTAAATCGCTTCTCCTTGAAGTTTGCTCATAAAATGCCTTTTTGAAGAATTGTTAGGAGCGCTTCTCGGTACTTATTTGGTGAGTGCCGGGTATCTGTTCCAGTAGTTTTTAGAGGGGTGCCAGCATCTAGGTACTGCTATCAACTTGTGTCTTCCTTACTACGTTTGCATTTGTTCGCATCAAATATGCTAGTGCCCTTGTCTACGCTGTTGAAGCACGATACTTCACTGCATTTTGGGCATTCAGAATCTCACCATTCGATCACATCCCGTACGGTTTGTAACCGGAAATATAAGACATACATTCAAAAAGTTGTGTTCTAAACAATGTACAAAACGAGAACCGCTCATTTGTGATCATATAGTTCTTGTGAGATGATGTAGTACAGCCACTTCAATTTCAAGAGATAGTTTTGTTTTGACCGCACGTGAATTGACCCATTGTTGTCATTATTTTTCTGGAGAGATGTATTTCTCAGACTTTTTTTGTACCACAAACGTAAAGATGGCAACAACAGACTTAGCGGAGCTCATAAACGATAATTTAGAACCTTACTATGCTCTGTCTAAGACATTCGGAGGCCCCGTTGCTGAACAGGTAAAATTAGATCAAAAAGTAGTTGTTTCGCCTCAAACCGCGCCTGTGGTTTGTGCAGCAATTGTGTTAGCACATTTTGGCTATTTCGCTCTATCTCACTAAAAACACAAAGGCGGACCTCGTAAAAAAAGCTGTTGATCTTGAATTTTCACTTGTTAAAAAAGCGACAGGCACAAACAAACCAGCTCAAGCAGTCTTCATGAAGGAGGTTGAACCTATCAACAACCTCATGAAGCAAATCAGCGGTATGAAGGACAAGAATAGAGGTCACAAGCACTTTAACCATTTGAGTTGTGTTGGTGAAGGTAACCCTTTTTACACAAAAAGTTAGTGTTATAATGACTTTGTATGTAGGTGTCCAAGCACTCGCTTGGGTTCGTATTGAACCTACACCAGGTCCTCACGTCAAAGAAACTATTGGATATGCTGAGTTCTGGACAAACAAAATCCGTTCAGAGTTCAAGGGAAAGTGCGTAGTCCTTTATCACTAAGTTATCAATGCTGATGTACATGTTAAGAGATGAGGAACAAATCAAATGGGTTGAGGGTTTCACTGGATTCTTGAAAGCTGTACTTTATTTTGAAACCTCCTCCGAGCACTGTACACTGTAACACTGAGCTAATATGGTTTAGCTCGTTGTTTACATCAAACAACACCACACAACAGGTTTATCTTGGGGTACTGGTGCTACTGGCGAAGCCGATCCAGCAGGTATGCCTTGTTGCTACAAGCGTAAATGTAACTAGTTTGTTTTTCTTAGTTGCTGGTGGCATTGATGGTATTATCAAAGAGTTCCTCGAACCATACGTTGCAATGTCTACAAAGATTGGTGGTGTAGTCTCTGTTCAAGTTAGTTTTCTTTTTAGAATGTCGTTCTCACGTGATTGGCTTAGGCTAAAGTTTTCGAAAAAGCTGTAAAACTTGAAGGTGAGCTCATCAAAAAGGCAAAGGAAATGAAGAAGCCTTCTCCAGCTGAATTGCAAGAACTCCTTGCGCCTATCAGGTACACCTTTTTTGCGTTCTAGCCACAGGTATCATGTTGTTTTGTGTTTATTAATTTGGGATTGCTTAGAAAGGAGACGATGGCTGTTTCAGCTTTCAAAGATAAGTACAAAACTCATGTGGATATAAACTATGTTGCTGGTGTTGCTGAAGGTGTTGCTGTATTAGGATGGATTGCTGTTGAACCAGCTCCTGCACTTTATGTTAAGGACGCTATTCGTAGCTCTGCTAAATGGACAAGCAAGATCCTTGCTGAGTTTAGGGGAAATTATGTATCATTTGATCGTAGAATGCGAGGTAATACAGGTGAAATGCAAAAGAATTGGGTTAGGGCACTCAACGGATTTTTATCGGCTGTGCGGATGTCTTTGTTGTTCGTTGTTCCCGTTTACTCATTTTTTCTTAGTTGGACTCATTCATCGAGGCTGAGCATTCTACTGGATTGACATGGGGAAAATAAATTTTGATTTAGTGATCTTATCCTTTTGTACTTATTAAACAGAAATTTCAGAGTGGTAGTAGGTAATAAAATCTGTTTAATCATTTTTATTTTTTGCATTTTTTTTTTGTTTTTTCCTATTTTTTGGAATTATTACACCTGTAATAGAGCATCTTCTAATCGTTTTGGTATCTCTGGCTGCTTTAGAATTATCTTGAACCTGGTGCAACCTCTAGATTTAGAGGGGAATACCTATAAATCCCTAAAGATCCATTGAATAGCAGTAAATTCAACCAATACTATGTACTAGATGTGCAGCGCGCCTAAACATGCGATTTAGGATAATTCTAATTGTTGCGAAAAGACAATTGCAATTGAGCTGCGATTATTACTTAACAAGCATTGTGAACTTCTTTTTGGTTGAAACCCCAAATATGTAGAACTTTGTCAAAAGAAGTCAAAAATTCGGCACACTAATTATCCTATATTATGCCATAGGAACTATTTAGAAAGCCCCGTTTTCAGGGGGTTGGGGGGAAGAGCCTAGCGGCGACTGAGCGCTATAACCCAGTTGTCTCCCTTTGTGGCGAACAGTTCAATATCACTTTGACATTTTTTCGACTTTTTTTTCGACATTTTAGTACACACCCCTGAAACCAGTAGCTGCGCAGTTCGCTTTTTGCGTTACTACCGAGTTCACTGTTTTATTAGTTTGCAATGAGACTGATTAGACGCTACGACGGTCAAAATTCATTGGTGTTGAAATCACAAATGGTTGAAAAAAGGGTTATGTGGAGAACTTGGGAAAACAGTTTAGTAAGCACGCGATGCTTCAAAAGATGCCATTGCCTTTTTAGTAAATGAACTTACAAAAATAACCGCTCTGTATTTATCGTTTGTAGGCGCCACGCACTGGACAGTGTCTAGGCGCTTGTATGTGTCTATTTGGTAAATTTCAATTGGGCAAGATGAGGGAACAAATCTGCTAGCGGTGTATTTTCGGAACAAAGTATTGATAGGCGTAGTTTGCAGTTTCTAATAAATGGAAGTCTGAGTCCAATGACTGAAAATGTGAGGTGACATTGAAGCACGTGCGTTGTTTTTCTTAGCGCCAAAGGGGCTACATAAATAAAGGTTCATTGTATGGCTTTTTTCGAAAAATGACACAAATAGTTATAAAATACCGTTGATGTTTGTTTTGCGAAGGCGCCTTTAGTGTTTATTTGATATTAGTAACACGTGACTTAAAATATTGTTTTAATAGCTGTTTTTGTTTACCCATTCACCAACCCGTGCCTCATCTCGCGAAGATGGGAGGATATAACAGTAAATATTGTGTTAATAGCCTTCTATAACTAATTTTGCTTGTAGCCTTATTTATTGTGTTGCTACTACTGCTGTTGTTTTCGCTTCTATGTGATGCTTCCACGTGGAGAGGAACAAATAATTTTAACGCTAGTGTTGATGCTAATTGGCTTCCAACGGGAGTACCTGCGCCAGGCGATAAAATTACTATAGGTACAAACCTATTTTTTATGAAAAAATATTTGACACTCGTTTTGCTGTTGCGAAAGATATTTAGCTGTAGTAGATAATCAAACAACCGCTATTATGTTCGATGGAAGTGTTGGGTTATATAACGAAACAAATGCTCCCTTCGCTGAGGTGCGTTCTTTCGTACAATAGTCAGCTAAAAATGTCATAGGTAATAGATGGGAGAACTTTAACGCACTTCTACATGGCTGATATAGTTGCACCGCGGGTAACAATTGAATTAACGTACAACAAAAACTACACGCCTGCAAACAATAACTTCTTTATTCAGAAAACAAGCTATTATTTCTCTTAATTGTACATTCTCTACGGAGAGGTATATCACAATTGATAGGTAACGAATAGAAGAAATGCTTTAAGCTGTATTGACTGCTTATGAAAATAGCTCAGGAGACAATGCGTTCTTTGCATCGATGATGTCGCGTAGATTAGGAGAGAGTATTTGTGAAGCAGCCTATACTACCAAAGTCGGAGAAGGACGCTTAGAACTAGCGTCAGCGCAGTTTACGAAACCTCTTTCAATCGAAGAACATCGAGGAACTCTTCAACTTATATCACTAAACGAGTTGGAAATAGATTCAATTGAGTACGTTTTATTTTGAAGAATATTCCCAGCGTTAATAAGAATAGTATGTACACAATGAGTTCTTTACTGATAAGGTTTATTCAACCCCATTATGTGTATCTAAATGGAAAGCTGTCGTGCAATGGAATTTCAGGAGAACAATGTATTATTAGATTTACTACCGAGGTATGGTTTACAATATAAGGCCATCTCTAAGGCACACTAGAATTTTGAACAACGGCCACTTAGTATTCTGGAAGTAAATCAAAATTTACATATAACCGGAGGGGCCCAGCCGTTTTACACAGCAATGAAGGGTGTACGATTGTTTTTGTATTTTCACGTTCTCATTCACGAATAGTCAATAACTGTGGCAGCTTCTAAAACTCTTACAATATGTATGTTGTTGTTTTCTTCCTTAGTTTTAAACGTAAATTCTAGTCCGCCAAGGAGATATTATGCTCACAGGTTCTTTAAATGGGCAGGGCACCCTCCTAACTCAAGCAGGCGAAGTAACCATTAGTGTATGATTACTTTCTTTGTTATTTTGAACATATTGAAAACTGACTAAACAAAGGCATCGTGTGATATAGCTACCATTCGTCACGTTGGAAGTGAAAATTTGATTCTAAACCACACTGGCGGAATATCTACTACATTGGAAATTGGTAATTCTGCAACACCGACAATTGTGTTGGCCAGAGTACATAAACTTCTAACAACACTTAGCTAAACTCCTATAGGAACAACTCAGTTTACACAAGCTCCATGATATTAGTACTGGGGAGATACAAATAACATTGACGCATTTGGATCTTCCAACCCTCTCCCTTGGCATACTCCAAGGTAGGTCCTTGTGCTACTGCTATGGGTATTTTTTAACCTAAAACAGCCAACTTGACGATCAGAGGAATCATGAATCTTGCTATAACTAATGACATCTTTCCATCTTCTTCAATTAACTGTTTACTTGGATGCAGAATTACACTTTCGATGCCAGTTGTAGATATGGACGAGTTCGCTCTTCCTAGCCAAGGTCAGTATTTACTAAGAATTTTTTTCGAATTTGCCATATTTTTTCTTTATCCAGTCGAAGTTAACTTTATGATATTTAGAAGATGTTAATATCACCTTCCAAGGAGAAAACAACATTGTCAAATTCAAACCTATGCCTAGTTTAGATTTTTTGGTGAATGGTATGGTGAATAGAAAGAGTAGTCCAAATTGATAAAACTTACAAAATTAACCAATTGCATTTCGTTTTTAAACACTAAATACTTGTAGGATCGCAAGTTAATATAACGTATGATTCGGAAGGAGACATACAATCGTTTGAAATGAGAAAAGGAACGCTCTATGGAGGGCCACAGATAGGATTTACTAAGCTCACACTGAGCGGAGGGACAATTGACAACATAGACATAAGTAACCTCGGGAATCTTATAGTAACTGGAACAGATTCAATAGTTCGCAATACGGTATGCTACTGACTATTTTGAGAATTTTTTGACCATGTGTTAGAATATAACAGGGCCCACGTTTATGTTTGAGAGTACTTCATCAACTGTTCCCACAACGTTGCATGCTACAGGACAAAGCGTACAAAATTAAAGACAGTTATCATTACTTATTGGTAAAAACTAGGACTTTATGTTTGACATCTGTGGTTTTACCACTGGTAATTTCGAGTTCACGTCAAGTTCTTCAATTAGCTGCAACAGTAGTACGTTGTAATTTTTTTTTCCCCCTTTTTTCTAACAATGTTTGCGTAGTTATGATAAACTCGGGAAGTGAAGTGCTATTTGAAGTAGATTCAATAATAATCGTATCTCTACTTGACGTACGCATATTTTATTCAGTAAAAAACGATCGGTTTCCTTAGTTAATGAGAAATGTACTACAGATATATGGCAAATTTACTTTGACGTCTAAAAAAGCCGTTAATCTTGCAGAGACTACAATTGCAGATGGTGAATTCAGCACAGCTCGGTAAGAGTGCTATTTACTTGTATTTACTAACCATTGTTGTAAAAAGGTCTACAGGAGATATAGATGTAACAAAATTAATACTTGATGGTGGCAAAATTACAGTTGATGATAATGCTAATATTTATGCTCTGGATCTTGAATTCAGGCCCAAAGAATTAGTATTAGCAGGTATGTATCTCGTGTAAGTTTAGTGCGTACAACTTACTGAGTTTAAAATAAGGCCTTGGTAAATTGTATGTCAAAACGCTCAATGAGGCAGGAAATCTAGAAATAAATGGAGGAGGCACGTGACAGTTTGTTGTAGTGCCAAATTGAAGTTGTTTTTAACCTTTTTTCAGGAACCATTGCTTTTTATGAGCCAACGACAACATTAGGAACAAACAACAAACTAGGACCGTACGTCATGAGTTTTATCGCTTGGTTGTAGTTCACACTTATAAACCAGGTGGGATGTCAATATACATGTCGGTAGTCCTCGTGATGCTGTTGAACTTACATTACAGACTGATCTCGAGATTGATGGAGGAATAAGTGTTGCTGGAGACTCTAAGATACAAATAAACGGAGATGTAAGAATAACTTCTGGTATTAGAAGTAGAATTGATGGTAACGCTTTTTGTCTTTGATATTTCGAGACTAATTTCGTATTGAAGGTGAACTTGAAATTGGGCAAGACCGAAGTGTTCACCTTGATGGTAGCTATCAAATTCGAAAGCTTATAATTAACCTACCTGTAAATAACATTACTTTCAAATTATTGAACATAAAGGATACAATAATTATCGTAAAGGGTACAGAACCCGTGACTGCTTTCGAGAATCAGGTAAATTCTTATTTTTTTCTTATCCCTTTTTTTTCGCTTTATACAGCTTCTTCTAACATGATTCGTCACAGGGCATCAAGTTATTCTCAGCAGAGTTGCTTCAAGGGTTTGAAAGTGGTTTAAATGTTACGTACATGAATACGAATGACGGTAAGTGTTTTTTTTAGAAAAAACGCCAACTTTTATTAACGTTTTTATCTTTATAGTTTCCGAACACCAGCTGTTTATCCACTTACCTCTTGCTGGTATTGACAATGTACAAGATGTATTTATGCGTTCAGAAGAGTCTACAGTACCTCCGTACTGCTTACAGGTATTGTTCGTCAAGCTTTTTATTCAAAAGAGGTTAAGTTTACATCGCTTTCTTACAAGTGTTTAGGGTTGTGAATGTCCTGCTCCTTTTACAAATGCTGACTGTATAAATGGTGAATGGGTAACGGGAGATATTATTATTAATGATGGTGAAGAGATAATCTTCGGAGACACAACAATAATTATCGGTACAACTCTGCTGCTTGCAAGCGCTCGACTTATTTTATTTCAAAAGGTAATTTCTCTGTTACTTCTGGAGGTATTGTTACCATCAAACAAGGATCTGTTCTAGATATCAGCCAATGTTCCGATTTATCTGGTACCTTATCTGTGGAACTAGATGATTTATCAAACGAGCAAATAGAGCTAATAAAGCTTAACAGGTCGTGTTCAACAGGTACAACATTTTGTCTTTGAAATATTCGACAAAACCTAAGTCACTAACTTTTTTTTTTTTGAAACCCCTGTGCTAGCCCGCTTAACACTCGTTATTTAGGACAATTTGATAATGTCACTGTATCAGAGACTGATGTTTGTAATACTATTAAAAGTCAACGATTACAACAGGAAGCTGGGACTGTAACTTTACTCCTAAGCGTCGAAAAGAACTGCGAAGGAGGTAAGCACTTTTACAAACAAAACAACGCTGACTCAGTTTTTAGATTCCTTCCCTATAGCGTATATTGTCATTATTGTGGTTATTATTGTTATAGTGCTTTTGGCTATCATTGGAGCGTGTATGTTCCCAAAAAATGGTTTTAGTTTATTTTCCTGTTTGAGCCACGTGTTTTCACCAATTGTTTGCTTTCACCCATGCAATTGTCTCAATTTACCAAAACCACCTCCTCTTTATTATGCCTCCTACTTACTATTTTCCGTAGCCGTTGTGCTCCTAGTACCAAGAATTCGACATAGGGTAAGTTTATTTTCATTAAATAGTTTTATAATTACGCATAACTTCAAGAAACCAACTTTTTATCATGAAGCTATTTAGAGGTGTAGAGGCTTTTATAAGCTGTATCCGATTAACCAGTTGATAATAATCTTGTCGCTGGCCAAGCTGGGACTACCTCTACGCTATCTAATTGCATCAAACTATTTTTTATTGTTTCATCTCTTTTGTATTGACACGTTATTTCTACAGGTGCTTCCGTATAGACATGTTGCCAAAACTAGACAAGCGTCTAGAGGAAATATTTCAGTGAGGGTATAAGAATCAAATAAAACGTGTAGAGTGTAAAAGTGTAAGTAAAGTATTTTGCGGCTATATTTTAAACACGTGTCTATACCTTTACCTTAGACCCTTTTTCAAGGTTGTGAGTCTTTTGATGAAGTTGTCGCCAATGTATTACTATGTACACATAGGTTGCTTTGCGCTATACAAAGTAGTACTTGAGGTTCATCTGGCGGAACCAAATCAATACCAAAATAATATTCTCTAAGGTTGTTTTGTTTATTACCAATAAGATGGTTCAGGAATTATTTTAATTACATATTTAAACGATGATCCAGACTCCATTACAAACTGCCAAGTGACTACATGAACAATTTCGCCTTTTTCAAATTTGTCAGCCATGATTTGTTGGATATCATCTTGAGTTTTAAAAATGGCATCTAATTGAACAATCTTGACATCATGTTCGTCTCCTTTGAAGTCTAAGCCTGCATATTGACTTATAGATTGTTGATCGTATAGTTCTATAACACGAGAAGTAAGTGACCATCTTTTGTTAATGTATGAAGCGCAGTAAGGACCGTTTTGGAACAATTTCGTTACACATTGACCTGCTGGTTCAACGCAGTATGCATCAACACCATCTTCTCCATCAACTTCCACACAAAGTATTGACCCGTCTGCGTAGTTTTGAGAGCAATCTCTTATATTTAACTGACCGAAATGAGGAGAGAGATCGATGAGTTCTTTAACACTTGGATCCATATATAATGTCAAACATGTTGTTTTGATAGTTTTAAGTGATGAGCAATCTTTTGGAATTGTACATAAACTGACTGATTGTAGTTGAGTACAACAAGAAAGGGCTTCTACAATATCATTTATAGTTTTGTTGTCACCAATGCTAGCATCGATAACAACATTTCTTAGTGTCTCGGAGCAAGATTTTATAGCATCAATAAGAGTTTTCGCGTCTATTGTCCCGTTTATAATCAAGTCTCGCAAAGGAGCTTTTTTTAGAATATTTAATACCTCTGTTGGCTTGCTGTACGCTTTACTTTCATATTTTACTTGTCCAGCCATATCTTTTGAAGTGTATGGGAGACATCTTGTTGTTTTCGTAACGGAACGCAGCGCTACGATTGAGGAGAGTGGGAGGTACTGAGATACCTCAAATACGATATCGTCTTGTGATATTAGAGCCATTGTAATGCTGTGTAGTTGTTCTAGCAATAGAAATAAGCGATTGTCTTGTTTGCTTGTTTTCACTGAAAAAAGAACATCGTTGCGTGGCAGTTTGATGAAACAACACGTGTCAGCTATGCGAGTTCATCAGGAGTATTTCAACCAAGCCATCTGTTGGTTCGCTTGTTGAACAAGCGTCTTGATGACAGAAATCGTCTCAAACATTGGAGGAAGTGTTGTTGGAAAAGTGGATTGTGCTTGTTTAAACCATTCCCCATTTCACATAATTTTCTCTGTGTGTGCCACAAATAAGTAGTACATTACATTAAAATTATCTATTCTTCTATAGATGAAACTAACTATAAACTCTACTGCTGTCGTAGCGCTGCATTATGCACTCATAGTGCTGTTAACGACTTAAGTCGACTTAAAGTCATTTATTTACAGTTGAAGTCAAGTCGAACCGAGTCATTAGCAACTACTCACTTAGCATGTTGAACAAAGAGGCAAAATCGTTCGCATTTGGATCATCCTGAGATATTGTATATGTCTGTAAACGCCTGTTGTCCTTTCATATGAAAATTTCAATGACAATTCAAGTGATTTTAAAGTACCCTTGAAAAACTTATCACAATTTTTGTTATTGAAAATCCCATCTATCAAACTTTCTGATTTTCAACATACTTTCTCCGTTATTGACACAAAGGGATCAAGAGTACAGTATTCTAGTCTTTTTTATTGTGTTTATAGTTATACACCACACGTATTGAAGCACAAGGTGGTAAATTAACAATGTCCTTATCTGAACGAATAAGATGTTTTGGATCTTCTGCCAAGTGCAGAATTTTATATTCTCCATCAAAATGATCTTTAATCTCTTCATCCAGATCTTTCATTATAAGGTTTGTCAAGTAGACTTCTTTTTTTTCTCCCTATTGTATGGTAAAGATGTCGTTTTATAAACAAGAATTTTTTGGTTTTTTTGATTGTTAGCAAATACCTTTGGTCCAATAATGTTGAACACATATGAACCGAATGGTCCTCTACCTTTGCGTGATTTGTAGTTTGGATCATGTAGCTCCATATCATAATCTTCAAGCTGGACAATAAATCCGCTGTTAGGACATATAAGAGGTCTTGCCTAAAAATGTAAACAAGGGAATACAAGATTGAATGGATGTACCTTTGATAGTAAATCACGTGCAACATTAAAGTTCATATCACGCTTCCACATCAAATAAGCAATAACAACACTTGCAGATCTATACACTTATTATTTTCCAGAACATTTCTAGCAAAGAAGCTGCAGCGCAGTTCGAAGTTAAGAGGAAGAAACAAGTGTTCCCTTTTCACGTAATTTTGTTTAAACCGTTGTTTGTACCTGGAGACGCCTGCAGAGCAATGAACAAGTGTATTTTCACCTTTAGACATGCATAAATCAATAAATGCGTTGGTTTCACCAAAATGTTGCCGTAGATTGTAGTCTGGATCATCAGGTACGCCGCATTGACAAATATTGAACAAATTGGCGTTAGGGTTAGGTGCTTTAACTAAGGACACGATGTTTTTAATATTTAGGCTCTGAAGTAGGTCTTTATCGATTGCCGCATGTATAGAACCAATGTATAGGTACTCCACCACCTGTTGAATATGGTCGTTTTCCATCAGCGTTGATATGAGTGTTAATTTTGAACTTTTTAACACCAAAACAACTTAATCACTTTCACAGAATATGTTTACCAAAAACAGTGCGTGACAGCTTCAATTCAATGCAATATTATGGTGCCTTGATAGGGGGGCATCTAAAATCGTTGTTGATAGCACTACACTTGCTGTAAAATGGCCATGTTACTTTTGTATCAAAAAAAGAAAACACGTGTTACTCTACACCAACAATGGAGTACATGCAGCCTAAAAGCCAGGAGCAGTCCTTCCAAGCAATTTTGTGGTTCATGGTGTCAAGCGGAAGCCCGTTTAAGTTTTATTTAAATCAAACTTAACCCGCTATTGTTAAAAAAACCGCAAATGTCAGCAAAACGCAAGGTACTCTTTACATTATTTGCTTTTGACGTTTCTAATAAAATACAATAGCAAACTACGTTTAAATTAGACAATCACCGTCTGTTGAACCTACCTATAGAGCTACAGCTTAATATCACCGATTTAGACTTTAGAACGTATAAAATATGGCCTCTTCTATCAAAAAAGGCGGCAACAACATCACGATTTGACTGTGATATGAAAAAACATGGCAGCTGGCTAAGGAAAAAAAACTGCCACAACACTACCTTAAAGATAAATTCTGTACTTAAAGTCAAGTGTTATTGGAAGCATGGACAGGCTCATGGAGAGTATAAAAGGTGGTATGATAACGGACAAGTACATGTACAATGTAGCTTTGTAAATAATAAGTGGGAAGGAGAGTATAGACGTTGGTATATGCATGGTCAATTAGCTGAAAAGTATTTTTATGTTGATGGTAAACTTGAAGGAGATTATAAGGAGTGGTATGATAATGGTCAGCTACAGATGCAATGTTGTTATTTACATGATAAGCTTCATGGAGAGTATAAGATGTGGTATATGACTGGTAGTTTGTGTAAACATAGAAACTATATCAATGACAAACTTGCAAAACAGTATACTGTAGTACGAAAATACTTATTGAGCTAAGACGTATTCTTCAATTTCTTAATGTTTGTACCAAAGTGACATTGCCCTGTTGTAATAAAAATTTAGCTAGTGTATCATCAGTGGGATTGGGTTGCCTAGTATGTACTTGTCTTAATATTTTGTGAACAAGATTATACGGCATTCTCGTTTGTAGTCATTCAACTTTCAGTTTAATAAAATAAAAAAACTGTTAGATCTGGAAACCCTTAGGAATTCTACATTTTTATACCTAGTGGCTCAGTTGCTTTAACTGTGATTGTATTGTTTCATGCACTAAGAATAGATTTGAGGGATGTCATGTGCTTCAAAGCAGTCGTTTGTTACATATGGACAATGTTCTAGATCGAGGTGTTTGAGATTGATCAACGTTTTCAATCCTGAGTCTGTAATTCTGTTGCACAACCACAGCTTGAGGCTCTTGAGAATACTAAGTATTTCAAGCTGTCTGTCACGTTTTTGCAGTCACTAAGGTGTAGGTGTCTAACATTTGTCAAACATTTTATTCGTTACAGATAAACCACCCGTAATAGTAACTGTTTGTGCATTGCAAAGATGTTTTAGCCATGACTCTTTTGGGTTATAAATTGATATTGTGTGAACGTTCTTAAGTGCCTTTATTCTTTCTACAGTAATTAGATAGAGCCTTCAATGAAACATCTGTTATCGCACAGTGGTAGAGACTTATCTCATGAATGGTGTGCTTGCCACCTTGTAACTGTGTAAGGATACTGTCATCTGAAATTTTGGATTCCTTAGCTTTATAGTGTGAACACCAGACAGGCAAGCCATGTCTTACTCTGGTAGTACAACATCATCACAATGTATTTTGTATTTTGAGCAATGGACTGCCCTTTAGGACATTACAACCATGCGAGTCGTGCCCCCTTGAATACCTCTAATTCTATCGGTTAGACTATGCACATCCTCTAAGTTTCTGATTTTAAACCATTGGCAGCGTATTTCAGTCCCGTGTTTTACAAAATATTGAAATGGTAATTTCCATTCTGTTAATAGTAATTTAAACACAAAAACAGGCCTTAGATCCTAATCAGTGAAGGCTATTTGTCCTAATTACTGTTACGATAATGCCTCCACAGTAGGCCCTCTAATTTAGGTTAAGGGCGCTCAGAACTGTCCATAAATCAACAGCAACTACAGAACTAACAACAAACGTTACTATGGAACCACGGAACCCAAAGAACTGAAAGAGCCAAAGAATGTTTTTACACTCTTCCGAACATCAAAAGAATGCCTGACGTTTATTACTATGCTGATGGTACACACAACTTCAGTATAAATGGTAATCCCCGAATGACAATATCTAGCCAGGTGGTGGAGTTGAAAGTACATACCACCAATGCAAGCTCTAGTATATCCTTTCTTATCTAGTTTGGCATTGCCACCTTAAATAAAAGCCAATGTTATACTGAATAATTTTGTTAAACACGTGACAGACTGTCGAAGCTCTAATGCGTTGCCATCTTGTAAAATATTGTAAAATATGCCTTAATGTCTCTAGTGGTAAGTCTTGTACTTGTAACTGTTCTACACCCAAACACCAGCTACCCATTTTTTGGCTTTCTGTCTTTTTTTCTCACCACAATTTGACAAAATCAATGAAGTAGTGAGCTCAACATGCGTCACATGTAAGTAGTCTGAGTTTGAACCACAGATCAACGGGTACGTAATCCCGTAAGTATTTTAGTGTAATTTGTGTTGTCACAAGCCACATCATTGCAACAAATGAGTCGCAAAAGAAAATAGAGACAAGCGAAAATCAAAAAATATTTAACATTTATTCCGTACTTTTAAAAGTGTTTTGAGAGCGTATTAGGTTTGTGTAGGATTGTTTTTTACAGACATGCCATAGCGACTAGAAATCTTTTGGCGTTTTTTTCTTTGTTTTTGACGCTTTACCGAATGTCATCTTTTGGATACTTTGGTAGCTCGTCTCTTACGCATAGATACGTTCTTTTCTTGAATCCTTTAGCATACGGGTTACCGTTGCTCCATCCTTCAATCTTTCTTTGAACAACATATAGATAACCAGGCTTTGACGCAAAGATCCTACAGGCGTAGAGCGCTTAGAACCTTTTTAATGATTTTATGACATACCCAAAATCTCTTGCTTGTCTGGTACCTTCTCCCGGCCAATAGCGGTTACCTGTACGTAATATGAGTACTTTTAAGGCTTTTGTTCAGGAAAAGCATTGTTTTGGCTTCAAATAGTGACGTACCCTTTTGTGTAGCTAGTATTTCGCCTGTTTTTATCTTTTGGAACATGCTTCTTTTCAATCCCCATGATTTAGGTTTTCTGTTGTCCGGTCTGTTTTTTGTTTGACCTGCCGATGTAGTACCGGCGTAGCGGCTGCGTTATTTGTAAGTAAATAAACTTTTTGTTCAAAATTAAAGCTACGCCGCTTAATGCGTCTATCCGATAACGTACACTGTTGGTGTATTTTGTATGCGTGAATTTATACTAGTAGGCGCCGTAGCAGTCATCTGCCGGCTCGCTAAAGCTCTGAACATTGCGCCTGGTTTGTTGCTGCGAGACTACTCTGGGCGTCAATTTAGTCAAAATGAAGTATGCTCGGTAGAAAAACTTGTTAATACTCAAACACCTTTTTAAGGCACAGCAAGTCTATATATACAACCCAATAGCAATGGCCACCCATAAATCTGTAGAAGTTTTACCGTACGAGTTGGTTGTACAAATATTTTACGCGTTACCTCTCAAAAGTCGCGGTTCTATGCTTACAGTACGTTTATTTCGCGAAAGCAACACTAATGGGGACAGACATGCAAAAAATGGCACTCTACGTTAACGACATACGCGCCATCGCTGAACATGGTTAGTAGCGCAGAGACTCTTACAATTACAGCAAATCCGTTCATTCTACAATTCAAAAATCTTGTAGCGTTGAATTTATCAGAGTGTTGCTATTTGAACACAATAGAGCCTCTTCTCGTTCACACAAACTTACGTTACCTGTACGTCGCACGTTTACTGACTCTACAAAAAAGTAACTGTATCACATAACGCGTTAGTAACTCTTAATTTGCTCTAGGAACATAGAATGGTGTATGTCAGTGCCACAAACTGAAATTGCTTTGTTGCGTAAACTACATCATCTACACACTCTATGTCTTGGCTTCTTGCGCCTTGAGGACGAGTCAATCAACGATTTGATTGGAATAACCTCGCTAAAGGTTCTCGATCTGCGATGGAACATGAACGTGACAGACGAAGGATTACAGCGCTTACACAAGCTACGTATGCTTGAGATGCTGAGTGCGTAGTCCAAAATCTCAGATATTTTTTTTTCTAACTTTTTTTGTAGTTTTGGTAGGAACGCGGTATACACCGGAGGTAGTTAAAGAATTAACTGGTATGCCTTCTATGAAGCGCATTGTTCTTGAAGATGATGTTAATGTATCACTTGCAACGTATTTGGATGAATACAAATCCCTTAATGTAATAAAAAGTATTTATTAGCAATACATGAAGCTAACATTTTATTTTTTTTTCTTTTCAAAAGTTGCAAACTGGCTCGTAGTCTTAAGACACAACTACAATCATGCTATACCTTGAGAATCTTTCATGGTTATTGGAAAAAATTGAGCAGGGTATCGCTGATTTGTTACTTAAGTACGAACTGTTTGTCTAAACTTTTTCTTTTTATTTTCTGTTTGTTTTAGTACGCAGCGATTTTTTCTTGCATGATTTCTACAAGCTCTTCTGTTGTTTTGTTAGGTTTTACTTTTTTTTCTACCATCTTATCATACCACGTAGAAGCAGAGTGAGGATCTTCATTATCAAGGTAAAATTGCATAATGACATTAAATGGAAAATGTCCAAGCGGCAAGTTTTTCTCAAGCAGAAAGTTGTATGCATACAGAATACCCTTCTCATTACATAGCAATACATGAGCTTCGATAAGGAAAAAAATGCAAATATCACTATGATAAATATGATACTTGACCATATGTTCATGATACTCAACAGTACGTTCAGGTCTACCAACAGCATTATAATATCTCATCAAAGCAGCATAAGTATTTGTACCCATTTTAAACCCAGATTTTTGCATATCTTCAACAACATTTAATACTTCTTTTTCAGTACTCTTTAAAGTAGCATGAAGTCCAATCAAGTGAGTATAAATAAAAGAATTAACTTTAAACCCTTCGCCAACCATTCTATGAGTAACACTCGTTACATTATCTTTTAATCCAAGCTTGCAGTAAAGACGAACAATAGCACAGAAAGTAGAAAATTCTATCTTTTGATTTGATTCAAGCAACTCTTCTGCAAGTCCTTGAGCTTCGTATAACTTAAATGTTTTGATATAATAATTTATCAATAATGTAACTGTATTAGAATCTGGTTTAACATCATTCTTACTAAACTCACGTAAACAAGATCCCACCCTTGAATCCATGCTTGGAGTATCAGCTGCTGATTTAGTGTAAAACCTTATTAAACCTCTTAATGTCCATTTATCCATCCGTAGATTCAGTTTCTTGATTTTTGAAAGGATTAATTCAATTTCCTCTTCTGTCATATCATAGCGTCCTAGAACTGTGTTGTACGTCACAATGTTCGTTTCTACTGATGGATCTTTTTCACATTCGTTTAGTATTGGGAAAACTTGCGCGCTAGGCGCTATTTTGATCAAAGTGTTGTAAACGAATGCATCTGGTTTTAATCCTTGTTTTTTTAGGACGTTTAGTTCTTTTACGGCGTACACATAATCATCTATACGCGACATACACCATACCCAATCTCTTAGGCGCTTGTTTGTTATCAAATGAGCCTCGGCGGCGTATTTTTCTTTAGAACGCCTGACGAAGTCAGATCGCTTTTGAATACGCATAGGATCGAATTGTTGGCCTCTATAAACGCCGTAAGAGCGTGTTTGGTGCGGTTTCGTTGTTTTTATTCCAGACACGGATCGTAAGCTCTATAACAATAAGATTTAATTAATACACGTTGGCCACGCATAGATGGCATAATTACAAGCGCAAAGTGGCAAAAACATTCGCAATAATTTATTCGTGCGTAGGACTCAGTTTTGAGCATCGTTGTGGTTTGTTAGTGTAAAAGCGACACGTACTGTTAAGCTATGGAATCGTAGCATATTTTACTACAATGCTTTATTAATATCGTGGTTATGGGTGGTGACCTTTTGGGCGTTCTCTAACTTCTCAGTCAGCGAAAGGTCAAAGCGGAGAATCCAACGTATTACTTCTGCCATAGAGAGTTCAAGCGGTAAAGGTAAGCCATCTTTGTGTCGAAGCGCTAAAATGGCTAAAATCGCCAAATGTTGTTTTGCCATTTATGTATTGACTTCAAGCAGATCTAGGAGTACATCATATTAGACTTTACGTTCATACTGACGTTTACAAACTTACGAAACAGGCAAGTGACTATTGACGCATGAAACGAATTTGACACACTATATAACTCCATTTGAAAGCATAACAGTCGTTTTTTTTTCTAATTACACGTGAATGCAAACGCCAAGCCCTAAAAGCTTATAAAAACGTCCTAAAATCCACTAGAAGCGTATACTGAAAGAATTGCAAAAAAAGGGAGACAATCTACAAAATTAGCAATAATTAACGTATTAAATTATAAACCGATTAAATGGAACCAAGAGATGCAGACTCAGAAGAGAAATCATCACCGCTAGATAAAGCAACAGCAGGATTTTATTGCTCGAGAATTACGCGTGGCTCGTCAAAACAGTATTGGTTTGAATATGACAGCGATTTTCACCTCGTACGTGTTGCTCTAAAGCGCGTAGTTAAAAAAAATAACACCCGTTGATCTTCTAGCTTCGATACTACTCAGACCGTACAGCCAAGAGAACAAAACGCAAGTATAGAGGAGCTATATACCTCAAAAGGGCCCAGATATCTTACAACATAAGAGACAACAACAGGATACTGAAGATCAAACCAAGGGTACGCAACAGTACACTTGTAGTGTTCCGTAGTTTCCTTGAGTGACATCGTGCAGGCTGGCAAGGCAGAGATCTTAAGCAACCCATCCAGTACGAGATTAGAACAATTCGTCGAAACGTTGTTTTCTAACGACTAATAGTGGAATTCTATGACCTTCTAAAAGCAATACATAAACGACATGATATTTCTAACCTTGTTGCGACAAGTCTTGAGGAAAACGTGAAGCTAACTGGTGAGCATGAATCAAAAACAAACATAAATCTTTTCGCTCTGTTCTCTTGATTTTCTTACATCTCTGTAGAACTTTCGAGTATTGATGTATACACTATTGATGGTAGATCAATTCCTCTAGCTTCTCTACTAGGCGAGGACCCGGCTGTTATACTATTCCTAAAGCACTTTAAATGGTACTGCTTAAAATTTTTTTTTTGCTATATTTGAAAGACTTATATCTATCAGTCCCGTATGTATTAAAGCTGCAGAGATTGTTGTACGAGCGACTGCTACTTTTAGAAACTTAGGCACACGTGTGATAATAGTTGCACACGGTGCACCGCCACATGTTCTTTCTTTTATCGATGAGAATGAGTACACAGGTACGAATACTTTTTTTACAAGGTTTTGGCTTGTTATTAATTATGTAGGTGAGATTTACTTGGATTCGTCCAAGAGTGTACTACGATATTATAGATCAAAGGATAATTCAATAGAACGAAGGAGACGCGTATTCTCGCCTGTTGACGAGTAAGAAACTATTGCAATGACCTGGGTCCTAATTTTAAGGCATTATGCTTTGTATATTGTTTCTAGGGATAAGGGTATAATATACAGTACTACGACTGAAGTCTTTGATATTAAATCAATGACTGCATCTATTATTCAGTTCTCTTGTCAGTATCCAGCCAACGTTTGGACTTCAGCAAGTCCTTTTATGGAGTGGAAATATGTTGAGGTAGTTTTGAGCTACTTTTCTTTTTTTTTTTGTTTCTGATAACGAAATAGCATGGATGTGGGCAAGCTGAGTTGGTTGATACTACAATACCTGGTTACTCTTTCGAATATGGTAGAAAGCTACCAACGATGAAGAATGATGTTTTTCTTATAAAGAGCGTTAAACTGTTTCAGCACTTCTTTGATGCCAACGGTAGTTTTTGAAACTAGATGTTCTTTCAACTCATCTTCCTGTTTTTTAGAGGTAGCAACCTTTTGGATTTGTAAGGATCTTCGTGATCCAATGTTACTGTGCTTTAGAGCACCTAATGTTCATACTGGTGATAGCAAGGCCATGATTGTAGATCACAGGGTAACTTGTTTAAATATCTTGTTCTTTTTTTTCTTTTTTTTTCTATTTCGAATTTTATTTTTGACTTTGCTAGGGTGTAACAAGAAAGATTGTTCCAAAAGGATTAAAATATCCAAAGCTACGTATTAAATATTTACTACAGCATGCTTGTGGATATGACGAGAAGAGTGCTGAATCGGCAAAGTTTGACCAGGTACACTGTATATTTATGTCTAGTACTATGGCTAACATTTTCTTTCTTATCAAAGCTAATTGATTCACGACAAATGAGACATCATATTTCATTAGAATTGGAACAAATAAGTACCAAAATGCATTATTCATTTGGTGTACTGTATGCTGGTCCAGGACAAACTAGTGAGTCTCAATGGTATACAAATGGTGCGAGATAATTTATTTTTTTAAATTATTGTTGTTTCATGTGTTAAGCTTAGTTGTATAGAAAAGCATTCAACAGATTTTGAAGAGTTTTTAGACTGGCTCGGTAATCGAGTTGCTCTTAAAGGATGGTCACATCACTCCGGTGGTTTACAGACAACAGGCAAGGCTTCCGTTGTTATTATCATTTTAGCACTATTATTGTTTTTAACACCAAACACTAGGGAGCGGAAAAGATGGTAATTTTATGTACTACAGTTGGATGAACAGCATTGAGATTTGCTTTCACGTATCAACTTTAATACCTTTCCATCCTGCGGATCCTACAAGGTACGCGTGTTTATGAGATAATTATGGGAGTATAATATACAAACCAATAAAATAGGAAGCGTCATATTGGAAATGATAGAGTTATTATTGTTTTTAAAGAAGATAAAGATCAAAAGATAGATGTTACAACATTTAAGTCTCGTGTTCAGCGTACGGAATATGAAAATGCTAAGCGTTTAATTACTGATATATACTAATTAGAGACTTTCTTTATTGTACACAAGGAAGCAAACTCGCACAAGAAAAAGACTAAGTATAGGTAAGCAAAGAACGATCATTGATTTTGTGCTTCTAAACGCCTCTGTAGAATAGAGATTGCTAATAAGCAGCCTATACCAGCCTATCCACCTTTCCTCCCCGACCCTCCAATTCTATTAAAAACAGAGGCAACCAGATTGTTCCTACTGAACAAGAGTATGACCTTTATTTTTTTGTGCGGAACTCATGTTTTTATTAATATTTTCTTCAAGTGATAAATGCTGAACGTGTTGCTTTTACTGCTGTGCCTGGTTATCTAAAATGTCTCTCTGTAACAAACAGATTGAATATACTGGAATTTGCTAAGAAGTATCCTACGATTCAGTCGAGAAAAGGTAAATTAAAGCGCCATGGAAGTCTAGAAAGCGGAAAGTAAGTTCAAAGCTACATTGTCACATTTTATTCTTAATTTTTTTTGGTAGTGATGAGAGTAGACGATGGTTTAGGCATCATGCAAGTAAAGACAAAAGTGAAAGTAGACGGAATACTGTAAGTATGACCAAAAGTAAGAGTTTTGCATGGCGTAATAGACAGAAATAACTCAAAAGATAAAGAAAAAAATTTAACCAAATAAACTCGTAAACCTTGAAACAAATTAGTTCATTATGTTGCACACTAGCGTATAAAAAATAGAATAACCCGTTTTCTTGTCAAGTTGTAGAACAGTTTGACAAACACGTATTTGTGCAAGCAACCTTATTTTTTTTAATGGTAAACTCTTACTGTACAAATTTAAGACACAAAAAAATCTAGCTAAGTACTTTTGCTAATTTTTTTCTCCTCCAACTTCTAGATGTTTCAAATCAAGTTTTACCAAGATATTTTGGTTTGTAGCGTTTATACTATAATAAACATATAAAAACCCATCAGATGCAATTACTTTCTTGGCATCTCTCCAAGGAGGATCTGTACGTAACGTCACAACCTAGAAAAAAATGTAAAAAAAAAACCAAGTTATTTCACTGTAAAAAAAAAAGTTAAAATAGTTTTATTATTTTGTACCTCTCCAGAAGAACTCAAGCGACGAATACCAACGCCATCATCTGCCACATATATATATCCATCATCACCAACAGCAATAGAGCACGGATAGTAAAATTGTGCGTCCTAACAAAAGAACTTAGAAACACTTCAGGAAACAAACAGCAAATTTCTACGTACTGCTCCAGATCCATCAATCAATCCTCGAGTACCATTTCCAGAGAATGTACGTATACAACCTCTTTTATCAATCCTACGTACTACATAGTTACAGGCTAAAACAACAGTTAACTGAGGAGCCTTTTGTGGTAAGAACAAGTTAAGTTGCATGCAAAGTGATTAAGTGCGAATGATTTGTAAAGCCTTTTTACGTACTATCTACAACGTATACGTTTCCTGAATTATCGACAGCCGCACCAAGAGGAAAGTTGAAACGGCTATCTGTAAGAAGCGCATCTACATGTCCCCTAGCATTCGGGCTACCGGCATGTAAAACTGCCACAGAATCCTTTGAATTGTTCATTCTGTAGATACAATGACTACCAGCGTCAATAATTAATATATCGTTATCATTATCAAAACACAGTGATAGTGGCCCTATAGAAACGTTAGAGACATTGCTCATCAATCAAAGAAAAAAAAACGGCGCAAGTTGTTAAACCCTTCAAATATTGTAGATTCAAGCGCAAAGTCAATTTTGCGCGTAGAAAACAAGAACAACGGAGGTTTTAGGGCGAAAAACGCGTACCAACGAATTCTTGATCTAGTTTGTAAACGCCACTATCGAATTCAGCCATGTTAACAACGTCGTCAGGGTCTACTTGTGTAAACAGAGCTAAAAGAAAATTGTTGTTAACATGATGCTAGTAAAATATCTCTAGATTGATACCATTATACTCTGCGACTGTGTATTTTCCTGTTTTTGAGTCTACTAGAATTTGCCATGGGTTAAAGTAAGTTCTAGAGAACAAATTGCGCTTAGGCTTTGTGTATAGAGTGTCAGTATCTCCATTGCGTGTATTAACTAAGCGTAGTGATCGATTGTAATGATCGACGACAACTAACTGGAGAAATAGCGTTAATATATGATAGTACATAGCTACAACGTTATACAAGAGAACATAGCTCTACTATAAACAATAAAAAAGAAATATGATGCTGGTTGCCTATTTAGGCTATTTACTAGCCTTGCGCAGCGCTCGTTACTGAGCACGGAAAGTTGAGCATAAGCAATAAGTATCAGGTGTATTCTAGCGCGTACGTTTCCTGTAGAGCGTAGCGCTGCGCCTGTAATAGTGGCGAAGCGTGCTTCCTCCAAGTTACCATCAACTAATTGTAGCGCTTTCGGTTGTTGATGCAATACTAACATTCTAAATAGCCATGATATAGAACTAAACGAGCGATATTGTCGGAGTGCTCGTAAACCAAACGGAAATAGTGGCTAGATTAAGTCAGACACCCATTTTTAAGTACCTATCATTGTAGATGTCATATCTACTTTGTATATAATACACTAGTACCAAAGTACACATACAGGACATTCCCAAACCAAAAGATTAAGAATCAATCGAGAAATCTTACATATTTTTAAACACAATATTTTTGGTGTACTCACACAGTATCAACAGCTCATATTGAAGCAACGACGAGTATATAATGTTTTTTATATTGGAACAACCTCTATCTCTATTTCTTGGTCTTCCTTTAGACGTAAAACATCTCTATCTTTTCTAATTACAGTGTTTGGTAATTTTCTAACCATAGTTAATCTTTCTTTTGTTGTATCAATCTCCATTTCTTCTATTAGTGCAGTGAGAAGGCCACGAAATGTTTTCTCAGTGAAAGCAACTTCATAAAAATCCTCTTCACCCTTTCTTTTGACCTTTACAAAAAATTCTTCTAGACAATCATGTTAGTCATTAAACACTTGTTGTTTTGTTAACCGATACTAAACAAAGCGCACAAACATGAAGTAGTATGTATATTCAAAACGTACCGGCAGGTTTTGGTTCTGGAGGAGGAAGCGTAACTTCAACTTTTTTTTCATTTGTTTTTTGTAATTTTGCTCTTCTTTCGTCTGGATCTACCAAGTTTACTGGCCTAACTAATCTTTTTGTTCCCTGTGGTGTAAATGGCAGGTCTTTTTTCTCAACAGGTGCAACTGCAGCTATAAAATCCGTAAATTAAAAAAAGTTCAAGAAAATGGCGTGTCAAATAAATGTTACGACGGATAAAGATTGCGTACCTTGTTTTTCGCCAAATAGAGACAGTATGGAGGCGTCTGTGGTTAATTGACTTGGCAATTCTTGTTTTTGTGTTTTAATTTGCGGATCAGCACCGTTAAGCAGTAAGAAGTTCACTGCATTTTGTCTGTTGCCCTTACAAGCCCAATGAAGCGCTATATTAACAAATGTAAGTAAAACGGAGTAATTATCAACGTTTCTTACGTGTATAGCCGTTCATTGGGTTAGCTGCATTCACATTGAGACCTCTTTGTAGCAGAATACGTAAATTGTACATATCACCAGCATACGCTGCTTCTTCCAAATTAACGTCTTCCTTGTGTGGTTCCATGCGTATTTATTACTTCAAAGCACTCTTTCAAGAATTGCCTGGCAAATTTTGTGCCATTGAAAATCTGACGGTCAAAATCAAACAGTATTTTAGAACATTGGTTTACAATAATAAGGTGATTCTATCAACTGTGTTGAGATGGTGAGTAACGCTAGATGTAACAAATAGTTGCCTTCAAAGTGACTTTAGAGCCATGATTCCTTTCCGCTAAGTCAATACAATTCCTTTCTCTGAGAGGCTACTGGACGTGCAGCATAATGGAGACTGATGGTACGCTTAAAAGCGTTTTTGCAAGCAAAATTACTGTCGTACGCAGCGTTTACTAGCGTTTAAAGCTAACTTATCTGTCAAGTCGCAACAGCTTCTTGAAACAACCCAAAAATTTCTTTGCGATGATCAAGAGCGTTTTTTAAATGAAACGCCGACAGGTAATGCTACGCCGCTGTCCTAATACTTATAGAAATAACGTAGACGAGCTCAGCGAGCTCCGAGATTACATTGCGGGGTTTAGATTTTCGTTTCACTCGCTGTTTGGCGAAATGTTTTCTGAAAGCGACAGTTTCATCATTGAAGGTAAGCCAAGCATATTATTCGCTTAGAAACAACACTAGCGAAATAGATCCGCAAATGTGACACCTTTGTAGGTGATTCTGTTCTAGCAACATTACTACTCGACGCCAAACTTTCTTCTGGAGAATTCCTTCACGTAGTGTATCTGTTTGAGCGGTTCTTGGTTAAAATGAGAGAGTGCAGCCCATGCTTCACGCTACTTTTTATGCAACCAAACAGAAGCATCTGGGTAAATAACCCAGAATGCCTAGCTCTTCGAGATTTGCTCATAAGGTACGCGACAAACGAGCTTTCTTCAATCCTTCCTGCCAAGATAACCACTAATCCAACCTTACAGTCACTTACAACGTAACACGACCTTCAATATTAAAGTTGTAGACTACGACTGTTTATCTCCCGAATTCAGCTCTTACTTGAAAGAGTTCCACCCGGCGTTTATTGTATGCTCTAATGGATCTGATTCATCTATGAGAAACCTTTTAAAAGGACAACAAGTATCTATTCTACAAGCATTCATGATGGTACGTTAAGTCAGACTAAGCTAAGCTTTTTTTTCTTCTCACTTTTTTTAGCAATGTGTCGTTTTGAATCACAATGTTGTGTGCATGGAAGAGTTACAAGTTCATGGTGGACGTGTATGGGGTTGGATACTATATTGGGTATTCAGTGTGGGCAGACATGCTAAAAGAATGAAACCAAACATTGTACGAAGAAAAACTCGAGTTTTCATCTGCTTCTTTTTTTCGGCTGACTTAACATGTTAGAAAGTCGCAATGGATTTATCTCGTAGCGCTCTTGCCTCGTTTGAAAATGAACTATCTATAGAACAAAGTACGTGGCTTCTATGAAGAGAATTATTTCTAACACAAACTGATTATCTAGGTATTGCTGAAGTTGAGGTATTTACATACGCAATGGGTTTGACTATTCAATCAATACAAAAACTTGAAGATTATGAAAAAATGCGTGATTGCTTAAAGATATTTGTACTTCAACTACACCTGTTGCCTCACATTCCTCTTAAATCTAGAGTAAGTACCACATTCGGAATAAATGCTCACAAGTTATTTACGCTATTGTATAGGCTTTTCTGATGCTTCCAGTTGAAACAAGTAGCTTGACGCTTATTGAACCACTTGTCAAAACTATTTTTCGCTATTTTGTTGCAGCGCGTTCAAAGGTAGAAGGCAATCTATGTTAATACTCCTAATAATTCAATAGGATAATGTTACACTTCCTGAGTGTCCCTCAAATTGCTTCTCTAGAAGAGTACTCAAGCAGTTGGTTAGCTTTTTACACTTGGAATCAACTGGAATAGTTAGTACGTCGTTGTTTTTGCGTTTGATCTTTTTCTGTGAGATTATAATTGTGCCTTTAGAATCTCGAGAATCTGCTTCAGATATCCTAGGTATCCCAGACAATATAATACGTGAAGCTGAATCATCTTGGATGACCATCTGTTCGCTCGCAAACATAAACGATAATTTCTATCCTATTTGCTCGAATCTTGATGGTATCTTGGATGCTGATGCTCTCAACGCATTGTTACTAAGCAACAAAGGTACTTATTGCTTGTACAAGTATATAACTGATATTCTACATAGCGAAGCCTTTATATGCTCTTCCCTTTGATTCTCCATTGGAAACATTTATTCTTGGCGACGAAGCACAACAAATTCCAAAAATTGACGGTATGAGAAAAAAAAAAAAAAAGGAAAAAGCTTCTAATGTCTTGTTCTAGAAAACGATCCAAGCGTATTGGCGATAAATAACAACAATAATTTCTTTAACGAAAAATATCACTGGCACAGAAAGCAACCGTTGGTTCAAGGTACTCAAGTACACCCAAAGAGAAGAACAAGACCATACTAAGATTGTTTTGCAGATTTTAAACTGAAGAGGGATGATAAACGTGAATACACTGAAAGACAATTAAGTAGGAGAAAGAATAGACTCCAAACATATATGCATAAATACGCAGAAACGCTAGCTGGATCTCGTACGATGGCTATTGATCGAAATGTTCATTCGTGATTTATTCTTACTTTTTTTTCTCTTATTTTTCAGATTTAAAGCAAATGGAGATTCAAGCTGTCTCAAATATAAAGGAACCCACAGCTAAGGAAAAAGCTAAATATGAACGTATTAAAAAACAAGAGCAACGTAAGAAGGATATACAAGCAAAAGCCAAAAAAGGTCAAAAAAAGAAACCAACAAAAAAAGAACAAAGACATGCAGAAGTAGCAAAAAACCTCGCTCAGAAAGAACTAAATAACAGTAAAGAAAAGGCACTCTCTAGTCACTACTCATAATTATACTAATTATTTACAGTGGCTTGGTATTAAGAAGCGTATGGCCAAGGGAAGCTTCGAAGAAAAGATAGAGCAAATACAAAGAGTTGTCGAAAATCCCAATCAAAATGTTAGGTTTTTTGATTTTGTACTTGCTGACTCTCTTAGGTCATTATTAAGGATCTAGCGTGGTTATATAGGGTACCTAACATTCTTTCAAAGCCTACTGATAAATTTTAAAAGCTATCTATCTTATCAAGTGAGTTTACAAAGACACCGAGTATCGTGTTGAAGATTGAAATATTTCGAACGATTCATCATCTCAAAGATGTCAAATCACCTGAAGTGGCTTCTGTACGCCATATATGAAAGTAATAGTAGCTGAAAAAAATATTCTAGGCTTTAAAACTCATCGGGTTTCCTAAATGTGCGGCTAGCATGTCGTCGAAAAGAAAAGTACATGTTGAAACAGATGCTATTGAAATGCAAATGAACCATCACCAAGAAGACATATCACGTGTTTCAGGAACAGAATTAGATGATCCAAGAGTAAGAGGCTTCAAATTAGACGCATGGCAAGTCAAATTGCTCAATGCTGTTGATGCAAATGGTACGATATTGGAACCGAAAAAAATGATTCATTTTTACTCTAGAAAGCGCTCTGATTGTTGCACCTACTTCGTCTGGAAAGACTTTTATTTCATACTACTGTATGGAACAGGTACATTAAAAATACTTTCTGTCTATAATAACCACAAACTGATTTGTTTTTCGGCCAGACTCTACGTCAGAGCGATGAAAATATTGTTGTTTATGTTTCTCCTTCAAAAGCTCTTGTAAATCAGGTTGCAGCATCAGTTCTTGGAGCGTTCAAAAAGAGTTATACAAAGTCTAATAGTAGAAACTTGTATGGTATCTTCACAAGAGACTACAGGTTCCCTGAGGACAATCCATTAAAATGCCAAGTACGAAAAATTAATACTATCTTTGGGTGTAGTTTCTTCCTTTTAAATTTCCCACGTGACTTCTTTTTTGTTAAGTGGAAGTATCACGTTTTTGGAAAGTTTGTTTTTGTGCACTAATTTTTGAAAGATACTTGTTACTGTACCTGTTCTGTTGGAAGTTCTCTTGCTTTCACCTGAAAACAGAGAATTTGTAAAAAAGATAAAATGGGTAATCTTTGATGAGGTTCACCAAATTTCAATGGAAGGAACAGGTCCTTACTGGGAACGTTTACTTGTTATGATAAAGTGTCCATTCATTGCACTTTCTGCAACAGTAGGAAATTACAAGGAGTTTTATTCGTAAGTGACTAAATTGTCAATGTTGCTAAAGTATACTTTTTTGTTGACTTGTTTTTCGTGTAGCTGGCTTGTTAACGTGCAAGGAAAACTGTCTGAACAATACCCAGATGAGAAAACAGAACAAATAGAAATAACAAGAGGACAAAAGTACATCACAAAGAAACCCAGACGGTTCAAAGGTAAACTCTTTTTTCTCATTACAATTCTTCTTTTTTTCTTACTTTTTTTTCTTCTTTAGTGCACCTCATTCATCACAACATACGGTTCTCAGATTTAAGAAAACAATTCTATCTTCCTCAAAAACATAAGTTAGATAAAATGATAAGCGCTCCAGTTACATCAACAAAAGATCCTTTGAGCCACGAAGTCGGGTTAGTAGCGACTCTGTTGACAGAACTTTTTCTAATCAAGATTTCGTGAAAATACAGAGTCTTCCTGAAGATTCATCCTATGCATTGCTTAACAATTGCCATGCTCAAAGACAAAGGCTTTCCTGAAGGTACATAGATCACCAAACGTTCAATAACTATTCATGCTAAACACTTGGTTTCTAGACCTTATCTTGGAGCCACAAGATATCCTAAAACTTCACAATGAAATGGTTATAGTTCTACAAAACTCAGTTTCGCAACAAGATCAAGATACTGTTTTGCCTTCGCTTCTTCGATCTCTATTAGATAACAACCCATCTAAGTACTTCAAAGAAGTTCTAGTGACAAGACATAAAACTCGTGACTTTGCCAGTGATACAGTGAAGGTAAAGCAATGTCCAAAATACGTATTTGTTTAACACTGTTTTGTTTAGATGTTTATGAGTATACTTACCAAGGGATATGAATCAGAGATTCAGCAAGTTCTTGATAGTCTAAAGACTCTAGGGATTCCCGATCCGAATGATAAAAAGACACGTTCTGATACATACTCTCGTAATTTCATGGTAACGCATTTGTTACGATTATTGACAAAGCTACGAAAAGAAGTGAGTGCTTGGTATCTCTTTTTTTGTCTAATAGTGTCTGTCATAGGATAAACTACCTTGTATTGTCTTCTCTCTTGATAGGAGTAATGTCACAGCATTGCTAAGTGGTGTTGTACGTGACTTATTGCTTGAAGGGGTTTTTTAAGAAAGAGCATTGTTAATGATTGTATAAAGGTTTTATCTTTGTTACAAAGTGAAGAAGCTTTTAAAGAAAGTGAAGAATACCAGAAGAAACTGAAAAGGAATATGCAGAAGAGAAAGGTTCAGGCAGCGAGGCAAAAGAAGGCACAAAATACAAGAAAAACGAAAGACGAGAAAGAAGCCGATGAGGTACGCTTCAAAACCAGGATATCACCGGGTTTATGTCTTACTCCTATAAGGTGTTCGAAGAGGAAATAGTAGAAGCTTTGCCTGATGTTGAACTTGATTTCTCTTTCTTGGATGGTCAAGTCGAAGTAGAATTAAACTGGCAACTCGAAAAAATATTCAAAACGAGACACAATGGGCAGATACTTCTTGAGTACGTTTAGTCTTTCTAAGTAATGACTAATAGATTTAAGGGGTCTAAAACGTGGTATCGGTATGCATCATGGCGGATTACCTTTGGCGTATAGACGTTTAGTCGAACAGCTCTTCAGACAAAAGGTGCTTGACTATTGAAAGCTTGTCTTACTGATGCTTTACTTAGAAACTGCGTGTAGTGGTTTCAACTTCTACTCTTGCACTAGGTATTCATATGCCTTGTCGTTCGGTGATTTTTGCTGGAGCTAATATATGGCTTCATCCAATGAGCTATAGGCAAATGTCCGGACGTGCAGGAAGGCGTGGTTTTGATCGTAAGTTACAAGTAATTTAGACCTTTTATTCTCATTATATTGTAGCTATTGGTCATGTTGTATTCTATGGTGTCTCTGATAGTAAATTGAAGTACCTTCTATCAAGTCGACTACCTACACTTACCACAGAGTTCCCAGGTAAACAAAAACTTCCAACTTCAATTTTTTTTTTGTTTTTTTTGGTTTTGAACTTGTTCAGCTTACAGCTTTGGTTTCTTTTTTAGTGACCTTCACTACTATCTTGAGATGTTTGCTTCTTTATAATACAGAAAAGAATAAAGATAATAAAGAAGATATAGCCAAGATGATAGCTCGTTTGTTTTCAGTTTCATTGTATGCTGAAAACAAATCCCAAGCGTTCAAGGATCACGTGCGTTCCTTTATTAAAAAGCAGTCCATCATCGCCATCAATACTTCTTCTTATTAATCTGTATCTTGTAGTTGAAGCACTACTTCAGGCTAGCTATTGAGTACTTTGTATACAAAGGATATCTCAACCTTCAAGGAAAAGTACTAGCTCCTGCTGCTTTGGTTACTCATTTGTTTTACCATGAACCTTGCAACTTCATATTCGTTCATTTGCTTAAAAAAGGCGTATTTCATGCTATAGCAGAGGATGATAAACTCAAATATGAGCAAAAATGTATCAAGATCTTAGTACGCCAAGAACAAACAATGTCCTGTTTCTAATGAGAAAAGAAACAACAATTTGATTAATTTTTTTAGGAGATTATGGCTCACTTATTTACATCAACACCAATACCAAGTTGGCTTTCTACTGAAGATTTGAGGCCGAGAGATCGCTCTCAAATTGTGTTAAAAGTAAGAAAAAAAACCAATTGAGATCTCAACTTGTGATCAAAAGATTGACTTTAGTTGTAGCCTCTTACTGGTCCTGTTCAAGAATCTATAATGGAACATAACCAAGAGACCTTAGATATATTTGGTAGGTACCTGAGATCCTACGGTTCCATCCTAGAAACAAAGAGTCCTGACGTACACCTTCCAGCATCAAAGTGAGTTGAAGTTATAATATTTACAAACTCAAGGCATTAACTTTTTTTGTAGAGTTGTTTGCGATGCACCTCAAACAGATGCAAAACCAGAATCGTTTTTAGGCAGTCTCAATACATTAAAGATTCCTGTTGTAGCTAGATCATCTTTTGTTGCGCTCTCTGGGCATACGGACGTCTTCGACTCACGGGTACAGTTTTCTAAAACATAGCGTACTCATTTTTCTAACATCGAGTTACAGGATGATTTTTATAATTGCAGACAAGGTACTATTTATCTAGTTAGCTATATCCTATTAACTGCAATTGTATCTCTAATATATTATAGGCATATCTCTTAATATTAAGACAATACCTTTGTTGTATACAAATGATAAGGAGAGGTTTAACTCGTGGGCTGTAGACTTTTGGAGACATGGTAAATCAAATTACAGTTTGTTTCTTCTTTTTTTTTCAGTAGCTTCAGTCCTTGTTAGAGCATCACACTCACAATTTTGTATCTAGGGAGCTATAAAGTACTTGTTAGGGTTAATCTAATACATAGTGGTGCTTACTTTGAGCTAATAAAAGGCTTCTGCTTAGCGCTTCAGGTACGTTTTTTTTTTGTTGTTGTTTTCTGAAGGTGTCTTGTTTTATAGGCTATTGCTGTTGCCCTTGAGCAAATGCAAGATATTGGAGACAAAGAGAGCAAGACCAAGGATCCATTCTTGAAGTTATTTACTGAGATAGCAGAGACGTACAGGAACAAGTTCACAAAAATGTGGGCTTAAGTTGTACTTAAGTCGGACCATACAGACTGGAAGCAAAATAAATGCAATGGTTACGAAAAGCCCTGATTATGACTTTTCTTGATACTTTAATGTTTGTGTTACCACAATACGATGGTTTTTATTTTACACTCAAAACGACTACACCACAATCAACAAAAATAAAGTGATTCTTCAAATCTATATTCTTGGTTTTTTTTGATTATTTGGTAATCGAGTATTTCTCGTTTAGCATGAACACTTTCCAGGTGGATTTGGCTGTTCCAATACTACGTCCACACCAAGATCGACATCATCATTACCATTAAGGTCATTGGTAGTTGAAAAGCCACTCGTTTTTGTCAACGAAAAAATATCTGAAAGAAAGTGAGATAAAAACAGGAATAAGAAGAGACAAAAACTTTTTTTTGACTTACCGCCTAGAATTGTATCAAAGGCTCGCTGTACGTTTGAAGAAGTCTTTGCTGATGTCTCTAGGTAGTTAATACCATTCTCTTTTGCAAAATTCTCAGCTTCTCTGATTGATACTTCACGGACATTTGAAAGATCGCTCTGTGTGTAGAAAAAAATTAATACAAAAGAGCATTTTGTTTGATTGGTTATAGAAGGACTTACCTTGTTACCAATCATTAAAGTTATTATATATGGGTTTCCAGAGAAAGTATGAACATCTTCTATCCACCTAGGTATATAAGTTAGCAACTGACGTGATACAATCAAATAGTTTCGAAGAAAAAAAGCTTGCCTACATCAAAAACAAAGTTTTTCTTTCGTTTTCGTGCAGGCTTATTGCTATTACTTCGTATTATTTTAAATAGCTTACATTCATTTTTTTGTTAATAATTATTAATAAAATGGGGAAAAAAGGGCTCAAACACGTGATTTTTTGCGAGGCAAAGCTTTCGTAGAAACCAAAAAAACAAAAATTACCTTCTAAGTTTCAAAAAAGTATTGCGTCGTGTTACATCATAAACAACGATAGCGCCATGAGCACCTCTGTAATATTGCCTTGCCATTGACTGGAAACGTTCTTGTCCCGCTATTTAAAACAATAATAAGTAAAACAACAAAAAAAAGGGTGATATTTAGAGACAACAAAAAGAAGAGTTTGCTAAGGTACCTGTATCCCATAGTTTAACCTTGACGACTTTTCCTTCAAGTTTAAAACTACAAGTAATGTTTAGACCAGATTTATATAAAAAAGGTGCAAACGTTTGAGCTAGCTGGAGTGCTAAAGAAACCGCAGTTCCCCAAAGGAAAAAAATTTTACGCACGTTTTGTAATCAACATCAACATTAATCGTTGCCTCTGGTTGGTCATCATAAGCGCCATTCATATACCGTTTAAATAAAGAAGTCTTTCCAACAGCAGAATCACCAATGAGAACAACTTAAAGCACGTGTAAGACTCAACAACACTTAATTAAAAAAAACTACATACCGCGGAGCAACACGTCAGGTTTATCATCTTTGTCAACCTCATTAGCTGCTACAAACTTGTACTGCGGCTCTGGTTCTTCAACTTCTATAATAGATCTTGGAGTCACAGGTGCTAAACAACGATATCATTAACAAGTTTGATAAGGGGCTTCTTTTTACCATTTGCTTGAAAGGTGAGGTTAAGAAGAAGTGTTCCTGAAACATCATCCTTTCTTGATCTCGCAGATAAAGTATACTCAGCTCTATGAAGCGTTAATTATCATGTAATACAAGAAGCACTTTATAAATTACCCTTCAATATGTCCCTCAGTGATAAGCTCACTCATGGATATTGTAAGACCACCCAAGAAGTCAGGCTAAGGCAAAAAAAGATAGTAAGATTATGACAATTCTCAAAAAAAATAATATTTTGCCTTTACAAGTGCACCAAAAACGTACCTTTGAAGGTGTGTTAAAGTCCCATATTGCAAACTCTAGCTGACCTTCTTCTTGTCCATCATATACATTACTAATTCAATCAAGTCAGTGCTAAGAAGGTACAAAAGGGTTGCAAGAATGACAACAAAAAAAACGCACAAATCAAAAGTTGTGTTCCACTCTGGTGAGGAGTTGAATTGTACTACAGAAGACTTTCTTTCTTGAGCTTCAAAGCTACACTCAATATAAGGACTTGGTGACCCTTTTTTAGCAACCAAGCCATTTGCAGAAACAACTAGAGAAAGAAAACAAAAGTCAACAAACTGAATTTACATTAAACTCAAAAGTTGTCTCATCTTATTTACCTTCCACATGGGCTTTACCAAGGCGACGTTGACGTTTGGATCTTGAAGACTTTTCCCCTCTGTCAGAACCTTAACAAGAGAAGTTAGTATACTTGTAGACCAAGACTAGTCTTTTCGAAAAGAAGTAAGCATACTGCTACTAGATCTGTGACTTCGTGATGAATTTCTTCTGGATCGTGTTGATCCTCTACGAGATTTAGGTCTTTTTGAACTACCACGAGAACCTCTAGAAGAAGTACTACGCGTTTCATTATCGAAACTAACAAGTGATAACCTTAAATAAGTTCTAGATTAGCACGTGTTCAAATACGAAGAAAAAAATAAGATAAAAGTGTACTTCATTCTAATTTCACCCAAGTTGCGATCCTTAGAACGGTCGGATCGCGGGTGGAGTGTATACCAAGAAGTAAATGCTCTTTCATCTTCTAAATCAGATAGAGGTATATCAAAGGCGCCCTATAGGTTAATATTAAATAACATTAATCAAAAAAATGCCTCATACCATAAAATCGTTCTTTGCGAACATGCCATCGTATTTATCCCAGACTGTAACATGTAATACAGAACTCATATCTCTTACGTCCCTAAATAGAAATTGTGAGAAATTGAAAAGCAAGGTGGAGCGTGCATTATTAATGGAGATGAAAATATAAAAAAATGTTAAAATAGCCAGTACGCACAAAACAAATTTTTGTTGCCATGACGGATTAGTCGATTCAGAAGAATCAGTCTTAACCTTGGATCCTTCTAATTTTAGATGTACAAGAGGACTAAGAGAACCTAGATTTAAAAATAAAACATTAGTGGACCAGCAAACACGTGCAAAAATCTTACCATCTTTGTCTTTTGGCAATAATGCTCTTCCCTCAATAACGCGTACTGTCAACTTGGCAATTGGTGCTCCATCAGTAATGGATGTTGCAGAAGAGGAATCAGATGTATTTCCATGCTCAGTCTCAAATGGTTCAAATCTAAAAGCAAGTGAGTGAAAGCGAAATTGAGGAACAAAAAAAAGTTCTTACCTAAAGGAAAGGTTTATTTTGCCGTGCATTGATTTAGGCGATTTGGATTTATGCTTCAAGCTATATTCACCAGACATCTTATACGTATCTCTAATCATGTGTATTAGTGAAAGTAATCTTAGATAGACAGAAGAAGAAAGGTGTAAGGTAATAGTTGATTGACCAAGGTAGACATTGGAGTTCGTACTTTAGATCTTTTAAAGATACTTTAAGGGTACCCATGTAATTCTCCTTTTGTTCTGATTGATTATACACTTCTATTTTACAATCACTTAACTCCTTATCAATATTACTAGAATAATCATTAATAAACCAACCTAAACGAAAATAAAATTCTAGCAGTACTTACAATAGACACTCGTCATTCCATTTTGGTTTAGGACCAACTGCGAGTTCAGTTTGTACCAATTGTCTTTGACAATCTATAATACAGAATGGCTTCGCATCCATTAAAGGTTCTTCGTCCCTGTTGACACCTATCAAGGAAGTTAAGATGTTTAACAAACAAAAAATAGTCAGGATGAAACTTTTTTTTGTTGTTGCACACCTTCTGCATCACCATACCAAAAATGGCCCTTTATAACAGATATATATAATTTTCCCTTAGGATGAGTCATTGCTAAACCAAGCATTTTATCTGTATGCTTAAGAGCGCCCATAAACTGACTTTTTTTGCGTTTCTTTTTACGGCTGCTCTCAGAACCTAAAACAACAAACCATTAAAACCACCTTCTTCGCCCTTAAATAATAACCACAATACATACCTTCAAGACTATCACTACCCATTGATCTAGAAGATAAACTACGGGCTGATGGCGCTCTACGACTTCTCCTTTGCTTTTTCTCCCTAGCAGAGTTTTCATCGACTTCAATACCAAAAGATCCAATCTACCACAAGAAAAACGTTAGTTCCTTCATTAAACTGCTTTAAAATAATCCGTACATGAAGAGATTCCTTTAATACTGGTTTTTGCGCAGTATTAGAACCCATTGTCATAGTCTCCCATTTTTTCTAAACGACATTTAGAATCTTGCGTCAAATCACGTGATTCCAACAAAAAAAATAAAAAAAAAACGTACTGGAGTAGCAACACCGATAACTAAGTGTATTTTACCTGAAACAGGAGATTTTTTACTCTTTTTTTGAAGTGGGAACCATTTATCTACAACACCTTGACCTTTAACACCTCGAACTTCAACACGATGTACACCTTTGAAAAAACATCACTAAGTAAGTAAAAAGCCACGTCACACTTTGAGTACAACGCAAGTTCATTGAAAGTACCTAATACTGTTTCTTTACCCTTGTGATCATCTAGTACTGTTATAACTAACTCTTTTGGACCCAATTTACTAGTATTAAAAATCAACACATTTGAACAGCAATCAAAAAAAAAGTTGTTGTCGCACAATTTCGTCTTATCGTCCCATGTTGGTGACGTTGTATCTTTTATAACAGATGTCTTATGCTTCTGATCTCCGAATTTAAGTTTACAATAAGCGTCACAAGCACCTGTATCATTGGCAAGAAGTTCACGAGCACCAAGAACCTCGACATAAAAAAATTCGGGTTGATTCTAAAACAAAAAAAGTGTCTTAGCGGATAGCAGATGTAATTTTAAAGAACCTACCCTCACTTTCTCAGTAGCACTAGTCATATACTTTAATCTCAAGTGAATCTTAGCCTGCTACAATACCGTTAAAACGCGTACTGAAAAAAAAGAAAAAAAGAATGAAAACATTTTCTGAAAATATCAGAATAAAAAGTACTCCATACGCTTCCAGAAGGCTCTTTTGATTTATTCTTAACCTCAAGCTTAAACCACTCATCTAGGCTATCTTTCTTGGCAATGTCGTCGATTTGTATTGAGATTGTTCCTAAAATTAATATTAAATGCTAAAACGTTCATCACAACGCGCTATGTAAATACAATACAGTACAATGGTATTGATTAAACTTCAATTTCAATTAAAATATAAATAAAGCAATAAAAACGTCAATAAAATAACGCTAGCTCACCTAATAGTTCATCCTTATGGCTATCATGCACCTCTATCTCCAAAAACTCAAATAAATCTGCTACAGTGCTTTGGGGAGTGAGTCCCGACCTCTAAAACGCACGTACAATGTAAAGGACTCGTCCCAAAGAGGATCGCTCGTTTGACTGGCAACGGTGGTTTTATGTTTTTGGTTACCCAACCTTACTTTGCAGTATGGGCTCGCTTTCACTACAGTGTAGTCAGCAAACGTAATTCAGCCACTATGTAATCTTTTACCTTTATCATTTCCTCTCTTTATATCGTACCCATCGATTACTATACGCGGGGATAATAAATATACCATTACTACAAAAATATACTTACTTTGAAGCTTCAGATTACCAATTCGTGACATTTAGTACGGTATCGCCACGAGGGACGCTTTTATTATAACTAGGAGCGCCTTATCTACAATTGGTTTAACACTGGCGCGTTTGACGGTGAAAGTCCGCTTACAATTTCCACCCAAGTTTTGATCAAAATAATCACAAAACTACTCGCCATGAAGCTTATCGCTATACTCATTATTGTCATCGTGCTCGTACACGCCAGACACCAGAAAAAGAAGAAGCATCACCCAAAAGGTGACTGCACTAAAGCCAGAAACATTGGCGGTGGCTCATGGTACGGAGATGCCTTGTAATCTATCTCACACGCACTAGGGACTACATAGAACTTGTACAACAATGGCCTGGATCTGCTTGTCGCAACACACACAAACCTTGCGATGTGTACGTAATTACGGACTTGAAAGTTACTTACATCGCGTAGATTTATGTCTACATGGTCTATCCACGGTAATTATACGAGGAGTTTGCGGTTTTTTCATTTTTATAATTCCCACGCATAATTACACGATCTTACGCGTTATACATTAGGTTTATGGCCTGATTTGAGTACTGGACACTGGTACGTTCGTTTTTGGAAAAGTCTCCAAGTTACCGTATTAAAAATGATTACTAGGCCTCAATTTTGCACCAGCGATAACTTTAACGTAACCGCCATTGAATCTCTTATGCCTAGGATGGACAAATACTGGTACTTTTCCAAAAAAACAAAAAAACTAAAAAATAACGATTACTTTTTTCTTTTTTGTCAAATGAGTCTCGAAGTCTGATAGTCTTCTATAATAAGTCACTCAGTATCTAGTTTCGTATTTTATTTGTTTCCAAAAAAGTCAGAAAAGAAGCATACAACTTTGACTCACTTTTTTCTCTTTTAGGCAAAGTTATTACTCCCAAAACTCCACTTGTTTTTGGGCTCATGAATGGTTAAAGCACGGTACATGTGCTTCAGAAGCTAAGCCTTTCAGCAGTGAACTCAAGTACTTTGGCGCTGCTCTTAACCTTCGCGAGAAGTTCGATTTCTTGGTACGTTTACAAACTTTTTTTCTTTACATCTTCTTCTTCCTTTCGCTTACTTGGTACTTTAAAGAGTATTCTAGGAGAAGCTAATATTGTTCCTTCAAATAAGAAGACATACAAAGTCGATGATATGACTGCAGCCATTAAGAGTGCTACTGGTGGCGAACCAGTTATTCGTTGTCAAAACGCAGAGGTCTATGAAATTAGCATCTGTTTAAATAGAGAAATGGAGGTATGATTTTTTTTTTCAAGAAGAAAACAACAAGAAAGAAAAAAAAAACCAAAAAAGGCTAACCGCTAGTTTTTTTTATTTTCTCGACTCTTTCGCTGTTTTATCGTGTATCCGTTTGTCCGTGCTGTTTCTGACGCTGTTTACCTAGGTTATTGACTGTTTCAAAGGAACTGCATGCCCTGGCAGCGTCAGTTATCCAACATTAGTCCAAAACGACAAAGTGCAGCATTAGAATGTTGGCGTAAAAATGTTATTCGCGTTTATCAACGCTCAAAAAAAAAAAAATGAAATTAAAAAAGCATCAACCAGCATTTGTTTTGAAGTTGGTTAGATTCGTATCATAAAAATTAAATAAACATCATAACGCGAAAACTGCAGCAGTATCATTTTCGCTTTATTTTATTCAGACCTCTCTGTCAAGCCACAATTGGCTGCCAATCCGAAAGGCGTTGTCTTTTAAGTCTTGATTCCAAAAAAACTGTAATCATGTGAGCAATTTTTAGCTAGACAAGACACGATTATTTACAATTTTTTGAAAACATTATTTAGTAGAATTACTCCTGGCGAGCGAAATTGTTATTTCCAAACTGATTTGGAATAGTCATTATTTTCCTTTTCTTGCGCGGATTTTTTTGTAGTGGTATGCTAATAATAACGTTAGCGAGGAACTAAAATCAAAACACGTGCATATCGTTTGCGTTTCTTTTACCCTGGACTTTTTTCGCAATAGGTATATTAGTTATTTTCTTTTTTTCTTGAGAGTATTTATCTTCCATCTCTTCTAGGGAATCATAGAAATAAATATAATCTCTTTTGTCCACTTTACAGCCTTTGCAGGCTCTACATGATGTGACGTATATCTTTATCTCATGAATTGTTTCTCCACTTGGTTTGTGTTCAAAGGTTGCCACGTATGTTCCCGTAAAAGCAAATGCTAGTATAATCTCATATTTACTAGGTTCGCGTTCAGGACACCAATGATTTATTAGAAGCCCCTTCATTGAGTATTTCTCGTTCACATCATCGGAGTCGTCACAGCAATCAAATAGGCATTCATCGAATACAACTTGATCTTTCTTGTATGTTGGATTGCCTGTTATTTTCACTTTGTATTGGCTAATGTGCATTGAAAAGTGTAACTTGATAGACTCCCTTTTTTCTAGCGCGTTCGAATACCAACATATCGGTTCCTATTAATCAACAATAAACACAATGGATTTGTTGTATGTACTTGCCTTAACCCTTGATTTTGTTACCATCTTTGCACAACCATACTTGCATACATGATATGCTATTGCTTACTTTTAGTACTACAACGGACTTGATTGAGTTCGTACTGTTTGAAAGAGGATCATAATTGTTTCCGGGTAACGTTAAAGAGTTTGGTTTGCTTTGCCTTTGCTCGAGTGAAAATGATTCAACGGGTAAGTGTGTTGCTTCTTGTTCGTATATTGCAATCGTATTAGGTATGGGTAGCTGTGAAACCTGGGTTGGCGATACAGTTTGGCGCTGGTCGCATGTGCGTTCTCTGGAAAGAGGTGCGAACTCTTCAAGGGCAGCCGGAAGAGCTGACTCATTTTGAGTCGCTGGCAGAACCAACTCTGTCTCCGTAGCTAACTGGTATGCAGCACACTTCTCAGCAAACATGTCTAGTATTTTTTGAAACTTCGCTTTCTTTTTGTGGTAAATCCAAGCAATGAATTGCACTGACTTGTTTGAGGAAGTCCGAGTATAAATGTCAGCGCCTGCGTTAGTTAGAGGAGAACTTTTGGACTGAAAAAACCCAGTACCTAGGCGAATGAGGTCGCGTATGGTGTGTAAGTTGCCGACTTTTACAGCAACGTGTAAAGGTGTATGACCGGCTGAGTTAGTGCTGTTAAAGTTGACGTAGCACTTTTTAAGGATCTCAAAAATGGGCGTTGTGGTCTCCTGGCTCGCTGCCACGTGAACTAGAGTGTCTCCAGCTAGATTGATATAAGCGATACAAATTTCGGGCAAAATGCTAGGGATGAGCGCACAACACAGTTTGAACCGTTCTAAATTGTGCGTATTTCTAGCTAGTATTTCTTCTAGTAATGTAAGTTTGTTGGTATGTAGGGCTCTAAATGCATCAACAACTAATATCATTAATATCATTTTAACGTATTACACGAACCCTCCTGACTCAACGCGGTAGTTGCTTCCATTTATGGTTATTTGTGGATTTTGTGAGTAAAAAACTGGTCGAAACTGCTCAAGTTCGAACAACTTAATAGTTGTGGAACAAAAAACTATTACTCAAGGAAGTAAATGTATCAAACACCGAAATTGCGTCTTGAACCCACTACCGTTTGTACATTACTTAACTTTGTTGGAAACGAAACAAGTAAAGAAGTACCCTGTTTGGAACCTCCACCTTGCCTTACACTTGTACTGGGGCTGTTTTTTCTGATTTGACAAGTATTTAGGTTAATAATGCTGGTATTGATGAGTCGCATTACTATGTGAAATGTACTGTTGTACAGAGGGAAACAAACTGTTTACGTCGTATTGCGCTTCGCGATCCAATTATGGCTGACAAGGAACCGGCTCCTAACGTGAAAACCGTTACACGACTGTTCTGTAGAGGAACCGCAACGTTTACAGATATCCAGTTAGGTATGTTATGCTATTTTTTAATGCGCTAACATTTAAAAGGCCTTGCTACTTACACCCAAAATTTGGATAGAGCATTGACTTGCAGTCTTGAATTTTCTGTAGTCTCGGTACGCGAGTTTGAAGGTTGCCACTAAAAAATGTAGAAACAATTTCCGAATTCAGCGCCATTAACAACCGCGATACTGCTTGTAGAAGCGCATGAGTGGATAGGCTAGTAATTTATCAGCGTATGTGCTAACAACATACAGGACATTCTCTCGATAAACCTTACATTGAAGATATTTCGCATCCGGAAATACTTGTTGGACGCCAAGAGAGTACGTTGCTTAACGACGGAAATTTATTAATATATTATTAAGCGGCGGTAATCTATGGACGCAACTTCGCGCCACCATCTATTGTTAAGTTCTCACATGGTGAAAGCGTGGAAAAAAACCACGATAACAACTCTTATATTCCTAAAATAAAAATGCCTTGTTTTGAGTACGAAACGACCATTGACGCCTGTGTGTTATCTCGTACGTTTTCTTGTAGCACTTTGAAGTCTAATTGTAAAAAAGTAAATGGGCTATCTAATAAAATAAAGATCCAATACTACTTAGAAGATTCGCCCTATCGTGATGATTATCAAAAAACTATAGGTATGTGCGACTTCCCGTTTATGTACTCACTTGTTAAAAGGGATTAATGAACAAAAAGGGAATGATGAACAATATCTACTCCCCAGTTTCGCAAACAAAGACAAGAAAATGGGTGAATCAGACGATGACACTTCCTGCTCTGCTTGGAACAATAATGTTGGGTCATTTTTTTCGTTTGAGTATACATTTGGGGCTCTTGGAGCTAAGAGACATTCCAACTGTATGTGATTCAATGATGCTATACATCCCTAAACAAGAACTAGACGGAGAGACCGCGCTTCATTTTGTAGCAGCCCACGGTACTGTTGACAATACGAGAGTTCTTCTCGCTGAAGGTGCAACGCTTGAAGCGAAGAATAATCGAGGCGATACGCCTTTATTCTATGCTGTAGCAAAACGAAATGAGCCTGTTCTTCAGTTCTTAATTGAGAACGGTACCAAGAAATATAACCTCATTTTGTTTTATGTCATGCTTTTACTATCATAGGAGCATCTTTGGAAGTAGTAAACAAGGATGGTATAACACCTATCATGCTTGCATCGCTGTTTGGATACGATCTGGAAGTTGCAAAGAGTTTAGAAAAGCGTAGGAAACAGGTTTTAAAAGCCGGAGGTGTTGAGGTATGATTTAAAAACTCTGTACTTTGCTGCGCCTATGACCAGTTTAACTGTTTTCTTCAACAGTTTATTCCTACAAAAATCCTTTCATCAGCATACGACGATGACTCAGTAGGTGGTTGTGTTAACGACTCTTCCGCCACTATCAGTTATAGCCCTAAAGAACTTCCCACTTCCCCAAATACAACACCACGTACCGAATCATTTGTTCACCAATTTGATGGTATACATACGCTATACGATAAAATAGAACGCGATTGGAACGAGGAGTATCAAGTATGAGATGTGATTGTTTAATGCTTCATTTATTTATTACTAGTCTCTCAAAGAGCAACAATTTAGCGATAAAAGCAAAGAGCTAGAGAGAACATCGCAATTACGACATTTGACCGAAGTAAAAATTTTTAAATACTTCTGAATGCACGCATTAGCTTATACGAATAGGAATTTTCTGCATGCGCCACAGAGACTGCTAAGCGAATTATATCAGAAGTGCACTTGCCTGACTCAAGAAAAACTATTAAGCCTGTTACCAAGTACAACCCTCATTTATAGCGTTTGGAAAAATACAATTGACTCTCCAGATTTTATTAATTCCTGCTTTTAGTAAACTCGGTGGCGCTGGTGGAGTTCAAGTACGTATCGTATTACTGTTTCCAAAACGGTTTTTTTAACTTTTTTTGTCTGTTTACAGTTTTTCCACAATTCCATCTTGTTCAAGTTCCCAAGTGATGGTAGAGGGATATATCAAAACCAAGATGGTGTAAGAAAGGCGTGTGGACATGAATTGAAGGGTTTAATGTGCTTGATGGACTGTCGTGTTGAAGGTAAGACGAAATAGCATCTTGTAAAACCTTAACTTTTCTTTGAAAAATACATACACTAACAACATTTTTCTTGTCAGCGTTATGTTTTCCTTTGATGACTATTATTGATTATCGAGGATGGCGTATTCTAGCGGAAGCCATTTTGCCAATTGATAAACAAACTGTTATTTATGGGTCTACAGATGGTGCTCAGACTATTCATAATAGTAATGATGAAATGGACGAGAAAATGGGGATAGTCGCGAAAATTCTGAATTTAGAACCTGAAGAGGTCTGGAACCGGGATAAGACCAAGAAAACGCGGTTGCATGTCTCTTGTGATATCGAGGGGCACCTTGGACGAGATCATAGGTTCTACCTAATCGGTACACCTCTTTAACAAGTCAAATTTTTTCAAAAATATCCGTCGTCATTTTTTTGGTTAAAATCGATCACTTACTCTATTTATTTCGTCTGTAATTTAATGTATGTTTTTTTTATAGATACTGCACGTGTTATGCCACCGGCTGAACCTATAGTTGGTATTAAACGTGGATTTCTTTTTCAACAACTTCGGCCTGAACTTGTTGTTATGAATTCTGATAGTCTTTGTGCTGATGCTTTTTCTGGGTTTACTATTTGTAATGCAAAAACACATAAGAAACATATATGTGATGCAACAAGAAGATTAACTAATCATGTCATACCACACTTTGGTAAAGAATTGATGAGAGATAGAAACTTCTTGAAGAAGCTTAATGATCCTACTAATTACGTTTTTCAGCATCTAATCACTGCGCTACATCAGCATGGTATAAATGTTCGGTATTTGGTGCGTCTCAGTCTTCTTTTAACAGCGGTTTTCCTACGGTTTTCCAAACAAAAGAAAATGTTGTAACTTACCTGTTTTCCTTTTTTTGGCTTTGTCTTTTCTTCTCCCGGGGTGGGCTAAATTTTCTTTAGGCTATGTTACGGAATAGTGTACAAGGCGAAGAATTGAGAAAGTTTTTGATGACTGAGATGGTTGCGCGTGTGCTTAAACATGAACTTCGTTCAAAAATGAGTGAACTTACGCAAACAAATGACGAGGACTTTTTTGTGCTAGTAGCTGACTTCTGCAACTTGGTTCGTATTCTTTCCTACACTAATTTACGCGGGCACTTGTGGTAGTACTTACTTATTACGTACACTAGGTGTTTCAAGATCACCACGACTCGTTCATGCTTTGGTCAACAACAATACATCATGAACTAAAAAGTCGGTTTGTTGGATGGGATTTAGAGTCTACACAGTCTACTTATCTTAAACAAACATGTGTTCTCCCTTTCCATACGTTTAAACGGCTTATGGCTCTAACGTGTTTTTCTATTTCGAAGGAACGTGAAGCGTATTTGAAAATGAATTGGAAAAAATTGATTTCGGGGCGTGGTGATGTCTTATTACGAGCAGCTGATGTAACCAGTCTTGATCCTAAGGTTAAGCATATACATAGGTTGTATTTTGAAGAAGCTACAGCTATGCCACATTATGCAATGAATACTAGAAATCAAAAGAACAAAAAACATTTATTTAAAAAAGCTGTTCAAGGTTTTGGAACGGCTATTCGTGCTAAGCCTGGTGACTTTAGAGCACATCATAACCTTGGTATATCTTACCTATACTTAGCAAAGAATATAACAAAGCTAGATAAAACAAATATTGAGGTACGGCAAGTCTAAGAAAGGAAGAAAAAAAAGAAGTTCATAAGAACTTTTTTCTTCTTGGTGTTAACTGCTTTCTGCTGTAGGTTGCGGATCAGAATAAGCTGCTACAGGCCCGTTATTACCTTGAGAAGTCTGTTTCAATGAGACCTAGAGCTGATACTCTTATTCATTTGGCGGACTGTTGTGTTGAAATTGCAAAAACTCATCACTCTCAAAAAAAGGCTCTTGATAGTTTGAACAAGGCTTTTACTCACTTTAAGAGCGCTTATAATTTAAAAAAGACTGCTGGTCTTTTTCTTAGTTGGGGTAATGCTATAATACAATGTGCGAAGGTACATCTTATTTGGGATAAAACACGTGATGACAAGAAAAAAGAACTTTATGTTGAGGCTTGTTCTTTTTTCAAAAAAGCGCATGCTCTTGGTAACAAGAAAAATCATACTATCTTGGTTCAGTGGGCTCTAGCACTTCATGAGATGGCTCTTATGTGCGGAGCAAAACAAAGAGATGTTTTATTTTCGAAGGCTATCAGGAAATTCGAAGAAGCAGCAAGTTTTAAAGGAAATTATGCAACTTTTTGGCATTGGGCTAATACATTGTATCGTCATGCCCGATGTCTTATTGCTGATTGTACTGAAAAAGCGTCAGAGGATAAAGGGTATATAACAATGATTTTATCTATATTAGGATCAGCAGTGGATAAATACAGACGGTACTTGAGCTAAACAACAGTTTTAAATCGCTAAACGAAAAAAAGTTTGGTTGGATTTTTTTTGCACGTGTTTTGTTTCGCTTACCTTAATTTTGTAGAACAATTCAAGCAAGGCCTACGTGTCGTAAGGCTATTTCAAATTGGGCGAAGGTATTAACGTCTATTTGGGATATATCAGCGAGGTTTGGTCCTCAGAAACAAATAGATCGATGTTTTGTTGAACAACTGACGGTTTTTTTGAAAGAGCATCACAAGGTTCATGTACCAGCTAATCAGCGTGAAATACTTTTAAAACAGATTACAGGACTTCATCCTGATGTTAAATCTATGGTTGATAATTTTTCACAGCCTCTTGTGAAACATTCACCAAAGCCACTTCAAAATGTATGGCAAACTTCACATTCTCAAGAAGCTCCTAAGAGAAGTCACTCTTCAAATGTATTAAGACAAGTTTTCGCATCAGATTCTGTTGGTACTTATGAACCAAAGGCAAAACGACAGAAGATTACGAAGGTAATAAGGCTTTTCCTCAAAGAGCTTTTCTGTAAGTTGTCTTGTTCTTTGTTTACTGACACTTTTTTACAAAGACTGAGTCACCTGATGATGACATTATTTCTATGACTCAAGATAGTCAAATGGCTGGATAATACAGTCTTTTTCATTTTACACAACCAGCTTCACAACAATTGAATGTTCTCAGCTTGGTTCTCAACTTGGATCACAACTTGTTTTTCAAATGCCTGTATCTCATACGAATTATCAGCCAGATAACATTGTCAAAAGACGTCCAAGGTACAATTTTGCTAAGAACACCTCTTCCTAAAGGCTATGAATATCAGAGTTTTGAAAGAGAACGCTGACTTGAAGGTACTTTAATAGGTTTGGTTTTTTTTTTGCTTAACGAGAATTCAATAGTATATTTTGGCGACCGCTTCAAAGTTGTTCAAGTACATTCAACAAAAGTAATGAGAGGAACCTAGTAGATAGAGTACGAAGATACCACATGAATATACGATGTCTGACATTGTAACATATGAGAAGTTGTAAATGTGGCCATACAAAATTTGGTGTTCCAGTTATGGACAAGTAAATTTGGAACAGCCATCATTTCTTCTAAAAATAATTTATTGTCCGTGTCATTCGAGTTTACTAATATTTTCTAGAAAGTCAGTTTCTAGCACTTTTATCAGATCAGCAAAAATTGACACTTCTGTCAAATGGTGTAGATCTATCACAATGTGAACTATTTGCGTTACTATGTTGTCCTTCATAGTGTGACTTCAAACAAACTTTGCCTCTTTTCGATTGACAAGCCGGCAGAACTACCAAATTCCAAGAATTTCAAAAACTGTCCCAAAAGCGATGCTGCCGTTAACGCAACTAAATTTTCATTACAACAATGATGCACGCAAATCCTTTTAACTGTGCTATGCATGTCCAACTAGCAAAGAAAACCTTCAAAATCAAAAAATACAAAAAAGAACAGCTCAACATGTTTCCCACACGTATATATGCGTTCCGTACGACTTTACTAAATAAAAGTCTTTAGATATGCGTTTTCTTTTGTTTTGTCCGGTTCGTTTTAGCTGTTTGCTGTTAGCTCTTAACATTTTACAACACTACGCATCCTGTGCCAATAGTAACAACGACAATTGTCTAGGCGAACACCTTTATTACCTTCTATGACAACATAATGAACAAGTTCTTGGGTTGTTTAAAATAGCGACGCCAAAAAAAAACAAATGTTAAGTTTATTTTTACAATAGAGTACGGAGAACAAAACAGTTTTGGTGGATTATGAAAGCCATAGCTTAGCTCTAAATGGTTTTGTATGTGATACATAATTTTTCTTCGTCGAGGGGTAAAGAGAACGTCCCTTCCATGAGCTCATAACATGCTTTACCAAGAGAAATGATAATGTCTTTAGTTGGGAAAGTGTGTAATAGTACTCGCTTTCCACGAGTAACGTTGGCATTGAAATGATTGGCCACAAAAGACGAAAATTGACTTACAGTAATAGGTCCCGGAATACCTGAAAATCGAACCTCTTGGACTGTAGGGCGGTGAGCCACAGCCGACCAAAGTAGACCATGAATAAAAAAGCAGCTCTCTTTTGAATTGGATAAAGGGATGCTGTCAGAACCTCGCACTGTGATGATATAGGAGCTGCTGGTGATGTCCAAATCAGCGTTTTCATTTTGTAGCTTTTCTATGATTATTTCTTTGGAGCCATAAATGCGATGAGGCTTCCATGAGAAGCTCGTTAAGTTCTTTTTCAGAAAGAGTATTGAGACCATGCTTGAAAAAGCAGCTTTCTTTCGAGTAGGCTTCAGGGATGCAGTCAGAACCTCGTACAGTGATGATAAAGGAGTTGTTGGCAAAGTCCAAGTCAGTGTCTCTTTCTTTGTGAAGTTTTTGTAGCTTTTCTATGATTATTTGTTCAGAGCCATAAATGTACTGCGAGGCTTCCATAAGAAGCTCGTTTAATTCTTTTTCATTAAAAGTATTTCTATTGATTGCAACAGGAGTTGTGGGTGTATTTCCGCAGGTGATTTGTTCATCTACAGGTTTACCAAGCAAGCTGATTTTGAACGTTGAAGAATGCTTTTTACCCTCAAGGAGATTCGACATTTTCTCCTTCAGGATGAATTACTTTTGTGCAATCTCGCAGCCTTTTCTATTCGTTGCCTCATTTGTTTATTGTATGTAAGCCTTAATTAACATTAGCAGTTAGCTGAAACTAGAGTAATCTGATAACGTACTGCTTTGTATTTGTTCGCTATCTCACAACCCGTTTTCTGTTCTTCATCCAAAATTTGTGGCAACAAACCAATATCATCTCAAGCGAAATATCACAGTAGGAGTTTTAAATGGATATTCGCAATAATGTTGGCACAAGGTCGAAGCATGAGTGTAAGTTTCCTTCTCGCTTTTCTTCTTTTTTGCTTTCCTTGACTCTAATGTGAATTTGTTACTCACTCTCATAAGATCTCAAAACCTCAATATCATGGAAACCCATTTGAAAACCATGACCCAATTAGAGTAATTCTTCCTGGAAACGACACTTTTCATGTTTGACTAAATGTTCATTGCAACAGTTGACTGGTTTTTTTTTTTTACAGAAAACAAAAATGAAATTTGGGTGTGGTAGGTGATTTCTGCTAGCTATCCTGTTACTGTCGTTGTCGGTTGCCAGTTGGTCTTGGTCCGTCGCGTTCAAACGTATGAAATGTACATCTTCAGTCAAAAAATGGCTGTTGACGTGTTTTACTCCGTTACAGACGTTTGGGTAAACTTCAGTTGACTTCGTATAAATCAACAACAACCTACAAAGCTTATGAACAACATGATGAGCAGCAATCACCCACATCCCACCCAAAAATTTCCTAAACCTTTCTTTATTTTCCAAGTGTTCTTGTGTAATATATAACAATGCTTGGCGCTGTGCTAGAGCCACAAGACATTTTAGATTCCTCCCAACATCGTTTATAGTTAGTGTTCTTTGTTAGTTGATAGAAGAAAGTAAACTGAGAGTGTTAGAACTCTAACGTTGTAGCACAACAAAGACCCCTTAACTTTTCTCATTTGCAATCAACTGTTAACTACCACGTGAAGCGTTTATCTTATCACTGAAAAAACTATGAAACCACAACCAGTCTTCTTTTTAAATTCTTCAGTTCGCTTCAAAAATTAAATAAAGAACAGAAAATGAGTATTCTTTATTTTGTTTTGAATATTTACTCAACACAAGACAAGGTTTTAGAGTAATGGATGACTGGATTTAGAGCACGTGTCAATTTCCTTTTTTTGGGTTGCGGACTATTTAGTTGTCTAATAACATGTTAGTACTACAACAAAATCAAGGCACTTACGTATTTTTTGCATTTCTTTTACGAGCCACGTGTTTCTTCTTTGTTATGCTTGTTTTTTTGTTTATTTCTTGGATGTATTTATCTTCCATCTCTGCTCGTGAATTGCATAAATAAATGTAATCTTTTCTATCCACTGTAAATCCTGCTGTAGCTCGATGTGACGTGACGTATATCGTTATCAGTTGAACTGGTTCTCCACTTCCCTTGTTGATATAGGTAACAACGTATGTTCCAGGGAAAGCGAATGCTAGTATTATCTCGTATTCGCTCGTCTCGCCGACCTCAGGGCACCAGTGATGTATTTTTAGCCCCTTTGTTGAGTATTTGTTGTTCACATCTTCGGGGCTGTCGCAACAATCAAATAGGCAATCATCAAATGTGTCAGCTTTGCGTTTTGGAGTGCCTGTTATTTTCACTTTGTATTGGTTAATGTGGCCTTTAAACTGTAGCTTAATAGATCGCCTTTTTTTAGGGTCTACAGCAATTCGATACCAACAAATTACTGGAATCTATCAAACTCAACAATCAACAGCCAGCTGCATTTTGACTAAATACTTACCTTGACTCGTGTCATGGTTACCATTTTTACGACAAAAAAGTTTGTTTTGTCGTGCTCTACTTCTTACTTTAGTACTAGAAACGTCTTGAGTACTTCCGCACCTGTTGAGTGAGACAAATTACAACGAGAGCCCTTCACTATAAATGGATTTGAGTTGCCACATAGCTGCTCTAGTTCAATAGGGCGCAGAGTGGTTTCTGGTTTGCTTGTTAATATTGAATTCGATACACCACGTGTGGAAGGCTGTGGTGATACCGTTCTGCTCTCGTGTTCGTCAAGAGGTGTGAGATCATCAACAGTAGCCGGCAAAACCAACTCGCTCACTGTAAGCTGAGCAAACGCATCTTGAATAGCATTTAAAGTCGGTTTGTTTTTTTTGTGGTAAAGGGTGGCAATGTCTTGTACAGTTTGGTTTGATTTTGTACGAGCAGAAATATCAGCGCCTGTGTGTATTTAGAGGTTGCAAAAAGAACTAATTTGCACCTTCGCTTCTCAGCTTGCGAATGGCATCTAGGCTGCCTGTTTTTACAGCGATATGTAATGGAGTCTGGCCAAAAGAGTTAGCGCTGTTAACGTCAACAAATTCACGAAGGATTTCGATAAATTTTGATGCATTTTTGCTATTCTCCTTATTTAATGCCACATGAAGTAGAGTGTCTCCAGCTAGCATTACATAAATAAAAACAACTATTGAGAAAAACAAAGCGGCCGTACAGGGAAGTTTGAACCTATCCAAGTCATACTTAGTTTTATTTAGTATATCTTTGAGCTCTTCAGGCTTGTTGTCGTGCACTGCTTGGAACGCTTTTAAAACTAATAATACGTTAGCTTGTCACTATAAGACTGCGTTTTTAATTGTTACACTGACCTTGCATCTGTTCATTCCGTTAAAATTTTACCGTTCGAACAGTTTCGCACGTGTTCCGAACAACTTAACAGGTTAAGTGCACAAAAAGTTTTCAAACCGAAACATAGCAAATGGAACGACGATTGCCTTTTGCGCGTCTCGAAACTCCCAAGAACGTTTGTACTTTGCTTAACTTCCTTGGAAATGTAACATGTAAAGAGGTGCCTTATTTAGACCCTCCACCTCGCATTAAACTGGTACTGGGGTTGTAGTTTCTGATTTGACTTGATTTAGCTTGATAGCCTTGTAAACGAGTGGGATTACACTGTACTATGTACTGTTGTACCAAAAACAGACCATTTACGTCGTATTACACTTCGTGATCCTGTCTCAGACTCTGGAAATAAGTCGGTTCATACCGTACAGCGACAGTTCGTTAATAGAATCGCAACGTTTACTGACATCCAGTTGGGTATGTCAACACTATTTTATAACATATTGTTTGCTAACAATTTAAGGCCTTAAGACATACACCCAACATTTTGATCGTGCTTTGCAATGCTCTCTTGAATTTTCTGTTGTCAAAGTACGTCCGATTTTGGTTGGTTCGCCTCTAAAAAATTTAGAAAAACGACAGCCAGTCAGAGCCAATAATAACTATGACACTTTATGTCGAAGCACATGAGTGGATAGGTTGTAATTTATCGCTTACTATGTTGTTAATAATGATAGGACATAGTCTCATGTCGCCTCATATTGTCAATATTGCACCTAACAAAGTACGTGTTGGACATCAAGAAGGTAACGTTTGTTACATGATTTTATTGAATATTTAACATATTTTTATAAAGAAGCCGTAATCTATGGACGTGACTTTGCTCCACCATCTATTGTTTTCTTCACAACCGGTGAAAGTGTAGAAAAGGAGCATGAGTACACAGCATTTATTCCTGAAATAAAAATGCCTTGTTTGGAGCAACCAGAAGTAGTTTGGGCTCGAGTATTATCTTGTACGTTTTCTTTTGTAAACTTGTACGGTTCTTATGTTTAACCAAGTAAATGGGTATTCTAATTATGTACCTATCGAATACTATCGAGAAAATACAACATCTCAAAATGGGTATCAACAAACCATACGTGCGTGCGACTTCCATAGTTATATTCTCACTTTTTACCAAGAAAATTATGAGAATTACGAAGGGACTTGCATTTACAAAGACGAGACAATGGGCGACTCAAGTATGGAACTTTCCTTCTTTTCTAAGAAGATAATCTTTTTACAGGTTTTTCGTTTCCAAATACCTTTGCGACGCTAGGACCAACAGGACAATCTTGCTGTATGTTTACATTGTCGCTACAAATTTCTAAACATGAACTAGACGGAGAGACTGCACTTCATTTTGTAGCAGCCCATGGTACTGTCAACAACGCAAAGATACTTCTAGGCGAAGGTGCAGCGCTTGAAGCAAAGAATGAACGAGGCGATACACCTTTATTCTATGCTGTAGCAAAACGAAATGAGCCTGTTCTTCAGTTCTTAATTGAGAATGGTACCACAAAATAGAATCTCGTTTGGTGATTTGTCGTGCTTTTACTACCATAGGGGCATCAGTAGAAGCGGTAAATAAGGACGGAATTACGCCTATCAAACTTGCGTCACTGTTTAGATATAGTCTGGATGTTGCAAATAGTGAAGAAAAGCGTGTAATACCGGTTTTAAAAGAAGCAGGTGTTGAGGTATTATTTAAAAAACTCAGCAAATTTTGTGGCTATTAAACGTGATTCCTTCAATAGTGTATTCCTACAAAAAACATTACATGCACATACGATAATGAAGCACATATTGCAGGTGGTTCAGATAGAGGTAAGCACGAGAACAACTTTTTTTGTGGATTTTCATTCTCTTTTAAGATGTTTATCTGGCAACCTATGCTGGCCTGTATGTTGCTATCAAGATATTTAAGGGACAATTTGCTATTGATTCAAAAAGTGATTTTAGTTTATTTAATAGAGAGGTTATCGCATTAAACTCTTTACATCACGAAAATATTGTAAAATGTCTCGGATACATTCAAGGTACTAACATATTAACTTTTTATTGTTGATTGTTTTAATATAAGGTGGTGTTACTATGAGAGGTATAACCACAAAGGTATTGGGTATTGTAACACAGTTTCTTCCTGGCTCTGATTTAGCAAATATGATTGATTGTACAAAATTTTCACTCTATCCAGTACGGGGTGTGTCTCGTTTTTGCTCGGATATTAAGTTGGTTTGTTTTAGGCAAATGGTTTCAAACAAATACTGAAGATATTACAAGGTATTGCTCAGGGTATGGCGTATATACATAAGTTAAATGGGGCACATAGAAATCTAACAGCAGAAAATGTAAGACAAAAATAGTACAATCTTTGTTACACATCCTTTTGTAGTTGAGCTATTGACCTGTTTGCTTAGGTACTAGTGTGGGCAAAAGACAAAGTAAAAATAACAGGTTTTGGACTTTGTATATACGACACAACTGGTGTTAGTAAACTTTCTTCTGGACCTTCAGTGAAAAAAAGAACTGCCAATACTAGTAGATCTCTCCGTCAATGTGTTGGTACACCAATGTACGTTCAATTCTCTACCGAGAATGCTAGCTATGGTTTTTCTTTTTATGCTTTTCGTTAAGTCTCTATCAAAGATACATGGCTCCAGAAGTACATACTTTCTTCCCCGACACTTCACTTTCAGCTAAAGTAACAATTAAAGATTGGCAAATGTACGTACTTGAGCATTATGTAAAGGCTTATAAGAATGCCGTACTAAAGCCCTTTGTAGGGCAGATGTGTATGCTTTTGGTGTACTATGTTACGAGCTTATAAGCTCTACGCGGGCTTGGGGAGCTTTAGATACAATAGAGCTAGCGTAAGATTTCAGCAATTGAGATAATTAACCCACGTGTTGTGTAGACGTCTAGTATTACATGGGCACAGGCCAGAGTTTCCTGATGGAGTTTGGGATAGTGAGGATCTAGCAGAAGTGGGAATCTTGGCACAAGACTGTTGGGATGCTGATCCTAAAAAGAGGCCTACCTTTCGTCGTATCATTGACACTTTGGAGATTGTCGAACAAAAGACGAGTAAAAACAAAAAAGATCCTCAAAGTATGCCTTTAGTGTTCGAAAATGCGTTTTCTATGCTCACACTTTGTAGTTCTAGGATCAAAGATACGCTCTACATGTACGTTTAAAATGAAGCTATAAATTCCTAACTAAAGTAGATCGGGAGAGTTCAATTCCTTTTGGGGCGCATGGCACTTTAGATACTGCAAAGGATCAGGTTATGACTGAAGTCAGAGTACAAACTTGATTGTGTAACTTACTTAATTAACAAATGATCACAGCAGGAAATCGATGCCATGGATGTAGACATTATAACTCCAAACCAACATTTAGAACATGGCAAACTTGAAAAAGATACTTACTTTAGTACGAGTATTGTCGTACGTTGTAATTGATTTGTGTGCTACATACAGTAACTTCATTAGGATAAGTTTTTTTATCCAAACACAAGCGAAAAGGACACTTGCGTTCAAAATACTGAAGATGATATGGATGTCGAGAAAATATTGGGAATAGACGATGTGACGTTAGGTAGGGAGTTAGTCGACATAATTTTATACCAATATCTTCAAAGTTAGTTATACTAAGTTTATTGGCAGGGTTTGAATCAGCACGTGGCGAAAAACTTACAAAACATCGAGAAGAGATGGAATATAAATACTCTCAATCCAAGCCAGAAAAGAAGACCCAAAGAAAAAAGAGAAAAACCGAAATTACCGAGCTACAAATGAGGAAAACAAGTACACCTTCAGAAGAAACCAAAGTACAGTTTCAGTTTAAAATATATTTTCTTCCAAATAGCTTATACCTACAAACAAGCATACATCAAATTACGATGAAGAATGGATTGACAGTATACGCAAAGGTAGGATAGATAGTACAACAGTTTAATAACATTTTGTTTGTAACAGTAATGCCAACAACGGAATTTAAACTAAACGTCAACGAGATCTGTTATGATAGAGCCAAGGTACTCTAGTTATCAAAAAGTGCTCCTTAAACTCACGTAAAAAGCCGCATGCCTTCGAGAGAGAGCCAATCCCACACGATAATCCTATTATTGTATATCATCCAATTGGAGTCTATAATTGGCGAGACGTTCAGTATACCATTAAATGCTTGAGTAAGCTGTTTGTACAGGAATTGACTAAATATCCTCACATATTCATAGACAAACGAAACAAGGGTGAACCCAAAACAAAAGAGGATTGGAATGTAGCATTTGACCGGGGACTTTATAATCACCTTCTTCGTAATGAAATAGCGACTATTGACGGGACACAGACTATTCTTTACTTTCAGTTTGCATATATTGGCGAATACGAGATATCTCTATTTTACTACACACCTGATCATCCAATTGGAGTTGTCAAGTGCCATGTAGTTTCTGGGCTACCTCCTTTTGTTCCTAGTTACCTTGAAAAAACTACTCGGCCTAGTCGGTACCTTTGTTACTCATCTCTACTCTTGCTAAATATAATACTAGAAAGCGTCTACGAACAGATGATCACCCCAATGATACTTTATATCCCCATCAAAACAGTAAAATTGTACTGGATAATGAAGCTTTTTTGGACTTGCTTCAAAGTTGTTCAAGTACATTCAACAAAAGTAATGAGAGGAACCTAGCAGATAGAGTTCGAAGATACCATAATGAATATACAAAGTCTGACAAAGTACGTTTTGTTTAATAGTTAAGGCGAAAGCGGTTGTATAAAACAATTTTGTGTAGGAGGATAAGGAACTCAATAATTTGGCTACTAAATTGTATGCCACTTTTAATGACCACGTAAAAGATGATACTTCAAAGTAAACAATCGAGCGTATGTTTCTTATATTAAGATGTCCATTATATCAAGGCGAGTACAGTTTGTTAGTGATGTTAAACAACTGAAGTAGACTCAAATAGCTCGACTTTTGAATATTAAGCGAGTTGAATTTGAATACAACAAGAAAAAAGTAGGAAAAGTATGGTTTGAGCACTTCAACACCACTGCATAGTTGTTTTTCTTATCGAATACTATGTTTTGGTTCTATGGTGTTGGCACGAAACACTGGTTGGTATAACATTCACTTATTAGACTGTTCAAAGGGGTACCTTAACTAGTTTAGCGTTAAGTGCTGAGTGTTCATCGAATTTTGGTAGACGAATGCCATCAGACCATTTCTTTTTGTTGTTGTTGTTATGGTTGAATTGAATATGGTGCTTACATAGTTATTTGTTACAGTGGGAACTAGTTTGAGTACTCATTCATTGTTTGGATCATTTCGTTTGCATGAGAGAAGTTGTAAATGTGGCCCTACAAAATTTGGTGTCCAGTTAGTACAAGTAAATTTGGAACAGCCATCCATTTTCATTTTCTTCCTTCCATCAATAATTTAAGAAACACAAAGAAAATTGCACATGCAGAACTCAAGTGTACTATACATGGCGCGATGGCCGTAGGTACAAATTTTAAAGCCTTTCATTGTTAACGGTTGGTATAAAACCGAAAAGTACCGACAGTCAAAGCAATTTTCCAAACAAACTTTGCCTCTTTTCGATTGACAAGCCGGCAGAACTACCAAATTCCAAGAATTTCAAAAACTGTCCCAAAAGCGATGCTGTTAAGGACATGCACTATTTTTTTTACTTTCGCTCCGGATATTTTTGGATTTTGACGGATATCGCCGACTTTACACGTTTTTTTCCGGATACTCTGTTCACTGTTGTCATGTGACCAAGGTCCTACAGGTGGGTACCTAATGTGACGTACAATACAAATTGCTTATGCATTCAGTGACATACAAACAGCTTTGAGAAACTTGCACTCTTCCATGAAACAGTACCTTGAAGATGAATTGAGGTGCTCAACACAACTTCTTTGTTGTTATGGCATGAACATTAGCTCATCTTAGTTTGGGTACACTCCTTTTCAGAAACAGAGGGGCATTATGTACTGTTCACAGCCTGTACATGCTCCATCTAAAAAAGGTATCCTTCTGCAATTGTAAATTGCTACCTTTGTTTTCAGAATCATTGAAACAACACAATCAGCACAGACTGCCACAAAGAGAATATACACAGATCCCAGAGGTGTAATAATCCCCTCAACAAGATTAATTCAAACGACAAACCATTGGAGGAATGCAACGAATCTGTAAGTACAAAGCAATTGCCAATTGCTATTGTCAAATTTTTTTATCTGTTTTGTAATTTCAGTATGCAATTTTCACGGCATGGACATGTTTACTTTTTACATATTAATTCCTATGATTGCTTTTGGCGTACAATTAGCAATTGTTCCTTAAACTGACTCATTGCAAGTGTCACTTGACACTTGGTGTCAACAATTGTCAATTGCATAAACAGGGAGATAAGTACACTTCCTCCTGTTCCTACGAGCCATAAAACAAGTGTGCTCAAAGAATGTGGAAACAAATGAGCATTAAAAACATTGTACAGCTCCTTCAATCTACACCACCGGGGGTACATGCTTCAATTTTCAAGTACCAAGTTTCTCTAAGGTAAGGCAATTTCCAGTTGCCCAACCTCATTGACATCAATGCCATTAGGTACAGCTTTGACACTAAGCAAGGTGAGTGCACCATATTGCCAGCAGCTTTCACCAAACAAGGAAAAAACACCAATTGCCCTTAGTATAATTCATCTCGTTATCCGGAAAACAAGGAAAAGTCCGACACACAACCGTCAAAAGTTGAAAATATCCGGAGTAAAAATAAAAAAAATAGTGCATGTCCTAACGCAACTAAATTTTCATTACAACAATGATGCACGCAAATCCTTTTAACTGTGCTATGCATGTCCAACTAGCAAAGAAAACCTTCAAAATCAAAAAAACACAAAAAAGAACAGCTCAACATGTTTCCCACACGTATATATGCGTTCCGTACGACTTTACTAAATAAAAGTCTGTAGATATGCGTTTTCTTTTGTTTTGTCCGGTTCGTTTTAGCTGTTTGCTGTTAGCTCTTAAAATTTTACAACACTACGCATCCTGTGCCAATAGTAACAACGACAATTGTCTAGGCGAACACCTTTTGTTACCTACTGTGACAACATAATGAACAAGTTCTTGGGTTGTTTAAAATAGCGACGCCAAAAAAAAACAAATGTTAAGTTTATTTTTACAATAGAGTACGGAGAACAAAACAGTTTTGGTGGATTATGAAAGCCATAGCTTAGCTCTAAATGGTTTTGTATGTGATACATAATTTTTCTTCGTCGAGGGGTAAAGAGAACGTCCCTTCCATGAGCTCATAACATGCTTTACCAAGAGAAATGATAATGTCTTTAGTTGGGAAAGTGTGTAATAGTACTCGCTTTCCATGAGTAACGTTGGCATTGAAATGGTTGGCCACAAAAGACGAAAATTTACTTACAGTAATAGGTCCCGGAATGCCTGAAAATCGAACCTCTTGGACTGTAGGGCGGTGAGCCACAGCCGACCAAAGTAGACCATGAATAAAAAAGCAGCTCTCTTTTGAATAGGATAAAGGGATGCTGTCAGAACCTCGCACTGTGATGATATAGGAGCTGCTGGTGATGTCCAAATCAGCGTTTGCATTTTGTAGCTTTTCTATGATTATTTCTTTGGAGCCATAAATGCGATGAGAGGCTTCCATGAGAAGCTCGTTAAGTTCTTTTTCAGAAAGAGTATTGATGGCATGAGTAGTAATTGTAACTTTTCTCGGATCAGGTTCGGTGCTCCAGATAGTTGTAGGTGTACATCCATTATCGAGTTGTTCTTTTGTGAGTACAGGTTTACCAAGCAAGTTGATATAGAACGTTGAAGTATGCTTTTTGCCAACAAGCAGATTCGACATTTTCTCCTTCAGGATTTCATCTGAATTACTGTTGTGCAATGTCATAGGCTTTCCTGTTCGTTGTCTTTTTTGAGAATTGTTTAAAGGCCTAAAATTAATATTAGCAGTTGTAGCTGAAATTGAAATGACGTGCTGGTGTGCATTTTTTCGCTTTTTGGACATTTTCTCCTTCAGGATTTCATCCGAATTTCTTTTTTGCAATGACACAGGCTTTTCTATGTCTTGTCTTTTTTGAGGATTGTTTGTAGGCCTTACATTACATTAACAAACTGTAGCTTAAGCTGATAACATACTGCTTTGTATTTTTGTTTGCACGACTGTTGAGGTTGTTTTCTTGTTCTTTTACTTGTTTTTCAGATGTGTAGTATGTTATTTTATCTTTCATGCCTGCGTATTTGGAATTACGAGAGTAAGCGCGGATGGTTATCTTAAAAATTTCTTCTTTGGAGTCAACGTGGCTGATGATCGCAGTGTACCACCAACCATGAGCAAGCGCCAATACCAAATTGTATTGTAAATTTCCATCTGGCGTTATTGTAGATGATTGTCGTTTCTCCAATACTGGATGTCTCCCTTTATTCTTATCGTGTTTTGTGTTTGGTTCGCTACAAGGGAATTTTCGTTTTAAGTCTTTGGTCTTATGCTTAACCTCACATACATATTTTGTTATGTCGTTTCCAGGAAGAATTACTCTAATTGGTTCACGGTTTTCAAATGGGTTTCCATGATATTGAGGTTTTGGGATCTTATGAGAGTGAGTAACAAATTCACATTGGAGTCAAGGAAAGCAAAAAAGAAGAAAAGCGAGAAGGAAACTTACACTCATGCTTCGACCTTGTGCCAACATTATTACGAATATCCATTTAAAACTCCTACCGTGATATTTCGCTTGAGATGATATTGGTTTGTTGCCACAAATTTTGGATGAAGAACAGAAAACGGGTTGCGAGATAGGTGTAAATTCACGTGACTTTTCTTCTTGTATCTTTTCTGGGGGTGACTCAAGTGTCAAATGAGCACTGTCTGGTATTTTTCTTGAATTGCATGAACTTGTGGTTTGTACATTGTTTAAGTTTTCTTTGAGCATAGATTGCTCCTCTCTATTTCGTACGTAACTTCTTATTATTTCCTCGATTTTAATTTTACCAAAAATTCGGGCTGCTGTGGCTGGTGTCAAACCATCAGTTGTAGTTGCATTGACATCAGCTCCTACAATAGTAAAGTGAGGACAGAATATGATTAAGCTAAAACAATGAGCAGTACCCGCGTGTAAGAGAGTGCTAACGATAGGAACTTCACCTTTCACCGCGGCTACGTGTAGTGGAGTTAAGCCTCTTTTTTTAGTTTTCGCATTTACATCAAACCCGTTGTTTAACAGTAATATGACAGCGTCATGGTTTTTTCCATTTATCGCCAGGTGCAGCAACGTTTCTCCATCTTTTTAATGTGTCAGAAACGGGAGAAACATAAAAAGGAAACAAGTAAACGAACCGTCTAATTTTTCGTTTAGAAGCGAACTGGCACCTAGTAGGTGCGTTTTTTGAATTAATTCCATTGCGCTAAATGCTTATTAGCGGTAGTATGTTGAGTATTTATCGTTACATATCTAGACCCGAAGGGACACTCATTTGAATATTGGTACGAAATTATAAGCTTGTGAAGACTTAACAAACGCTAGCCTCGAACAAATTCAGTTAATTTAACAACAAATGGTTTTGTTTTCGTCAATCAAAAATAAACTATTAACTCGAACAAACGCGCCAGATGGAGACCGATGACCGTGAAGATATATTTCCGCTTCCACCGCGCGATTCATCTTCCGCTACATGGGATGACACAGCGAACACACAGCAGACAAAGATAGACGACATTGAAAATTCATTTCCGCTAGTTGCAATGGATTGTGGGGATATTGAAACTCCAGCACATTTCTATGGCGGTGAAGTTTCGAAACAGTATTTAACACCAGAACCTTGCGTTTTTTTGGTAAAGACCCTCAATAGTATTAAAACTGACTGCTTTGTAGACCGTGAAAGAAGATGCACCAAAATGCTACGTACAGTGTACTATTGAAACGGAACCATGGCTATCACCTTTTAAACAATTGAAGCTTAGAGAAAACAACAACCCAACGGGTACGCAGCGTTTAAGGGCCTTAAACTACGTAATTAGCTTTTCGTATAACGACAAACATCCTACAGGTTACCATTTTTTTTTGCGTGACGTTTGGATCACGTGTTTTTATTTGGTTTTTTTTTGAAGCTGAAATTATGTTGCGGGTATAAATATGCGCTTGGATAGCGAAACGAAAGGTTTTAACACGTCCGTCTTCAGTTACGGCCATTCCATTTTCTAGTGCCACCCATGTGCTCTTCAGCAGTTCTACCTACTCTGAATGGACTCAATCGTTAAACCAGTATCCTGTACCTAAAAAACTAATCTATTTGTAAAGATTACATTCGAAGAAATTTTGATGCAAACGGTGTTGCCACGTTTGATGGAATTCAATTAGGTACCACTTACTGGTATTAACAATACAATAAATGATCGTTTGGATAGGAATTAACGTTAGATTGGATGGACATCCATTTAAGTTCGATGCATGCCTCCGGTTTGGTGTTTTTTTGGTATGTTTTCTATATGATCACATATGTTTCTTACGATCTACTAAAGTGGCATTCGACAGAACCTTATAAGGAATTCTTTGTTAAAGTAACGGCTCATATGTGGATGGGTTGTTTAGAAACACACTTTGTGACACTTCTTTTGACAACATCATAGGCATTGACAAACCTACAATAACAAGTATCGCACCTGATGTTATTTTACTTAATTGTGGAATGCGGGGTTAGAAATGAAGAGTTTTGGAATGTTCTTACACCTTCTCTAGGAGCAATTACAGGAAGTAATTTTATGCCACCATCTACGATTTACTTTTATACGGAGCGAGGAATACTTGTGCATTGGTCCTGTGCACATGATCATCCCTCGTTATACATTAAACAAGTAGAAATGGCAATACAACGTGAACCCTGCACACTGTACGCAAGAGTAGTATCGGGTATGTCAAATGCTCTCTACGTACATTGCTGATGTTCTGTTTAAGCTAATGGATGGTCGAAAAACCATGTTGCAGTTCGATATGTTACACACGAACAAATGACTCAAGGCTTTCGTGTTGGAGCTCCTGATGAGAATAAGTCAAGTTCCCCTCCAAGATATGACGTAAGCGACTTCCTGTTACTCGAGTCAGCAGAACAGACTGTGATCCTTCGCAAAGGTTTTGATTACGAATACACACTTTCTAAACTTGGTTCAAGTGGTAGCAATAGATGTACGTTGCGTCAAGCATATGTCACTTACAGAACTAGACGGAGATACCACACTTCATTTCGTAGCAGCACATGGTACAGTTGAAAATGCTGAAGATCTTCTTTCTAAAGGAGCATGTCTCGAATCTCAAAACGAACGAGGTGATACACCTTTATTCTGGGCAGTGGCAGCAAAAAATGCAAATGTACTTAAAGTTTTGATTGACAAAGGTACACAAACTTTGATATTATCTCATCGTATTACAAGTTCACTTTTACTTGGTAGGGGCATCAACACAAGCTGTAAACAAGGATGGTATGACACCTCGAAAACTTGCATCGCTGCTTGGATATAGTTTAGAAAATGGAAACGCCTATCATAACAAAGATAGCCATGTTAGGAACAAAAACGATCAGTGAGTATTAGAAACAATAACACTGCTTATTTTCTATTCTAGGGAAGAAGAGGTTGAAGAGGGCATACCGAAACAAGGTAACATACATTCAGGAATACTGGTTTTTTCTTGTTTTGACGCCGATTAGTAAAAAGATGTGTTAAAGAGACGCCTACAAGTGTTTTAAAAGCAGCAGGAGTTAAGGTACAGTTCAAAAGCAGAATATATTTTGTTGTTGTAATCGATTTGTTGCTTCTGAACCTATTACTTCTATAGTTTATTCCTACAAACAACATTGTATCTACATATGATATTGAGGCATATCTTGGAGGTGATATATACGGTGGGTTGTATAGTTTTGAGACTTGTTTTATTAACTTGTGTTCTTTTCATAGAGGTGTATCTGGCTGCCTTCAAGGGTGAGAGAATTGCTGTTAAGATTATTAAGGGATATACTGCCATTGATTCTGAAGGATTTACTGCTTTATTTCATAGAGAGGTTATGACATTGAAGTATTTACATCACGAAAACATTGTGAATTGTCTTGGATACACAGAAGGTACACATTTGTGATACTATTTGATATAAAGTAACGGTCATAAGGTGATATCACTATGGGAAATGCATCGATGAGTGTATTGGGTATTGTAGTAGAGCATATTCCTGGTCATGATTTAGCAACAATCATCGAAATACAAGAAGAATACCTTGCGAATTTAACAATACTTCAAAAATTTTGGAAATTGGTATCCATACTAAGACTATGCTAATGTGCTAAGTTGTTTTAGCCAAATTTTGTGTCTGAGAGTTTCAAACAAAGGTTGAAGGTTTTAAAAGGCATTGCTCTCGGTATGGAGCATTTACATAAATTAAATGGAGCTCACAGGAATTTAAGAGCCGAGAATGTATGAGACCATCATTACATTTGATCAACTTTAATGTTTTTGTTGTTTAGGTTATGGTACAGCCGGGAGGAAATGTAAAAATTATAGGCTTCGGTTTATCTATGATTTGTGGTACAAGTGCCAGTACTATACAAACTACCAGCTCACTCAATGAAACCCATGAGCAAATGGGTACACCAATGTGCGTTCAATATCAACGACAAAGACATCTTTTTGCACTTTACCAATGTATTCTTAAGATACATGGCTCCAGAAGTACACGCTCTCTTCCCTGACATTCCAGGAAAAGTAACAATTAAAGCTTGGCAACAGTACGTACTTAAGCATGATGTAAAAAAAATTGTTTGTAGGGCGGATATATATGCGTTTGGTGTATTATGTTATGAGCTATTATGCTCCAAACGCGCTTGGAGTGGTGTTATAGATACAACTGAGCTTGGGTATGAGTTATTCTGCACAATACTGAGATAATTAATGTTGTTTAGACGTCTTGTATTACAAGGGCAACGGCCACAGTTCCCTGATGAAATTTGGGAAAGAGTTGAGGAATCAGAACTGGCAATCTTGGCGCAAGACTGTTGGGAGTGTGATCCTAAAGATAGACCTACATTTGTTCATATTATTACTGTTCTAGATTACATTGAGCAGATGTACACGGATGAAGCACAATACTTAAGTGGTAAGTTGGGTTTTATTACAGACTATCTAAAGTGAAACACTAATACTGACAAAATACAAAAGACCATGATCCACTGGATGCAGTGCTCAAGTTAGCAACTAATAAAGCCACTTGTCAAAAGGAAATACAAAAATGCAATGCAAAATACCAAAAAGAATATTATGAGTGGCTGGCTACAGAAGCAAGGTACGACGCAAGAAGGAATTTTGATAAAGACACAAGCTAAAGAAGGTGAAGGTGAAGGAAGAACAACAAATAGGCTTATTGGATAAAAGTTAATAAAGTGTTGTAAAGCGTGGTAATCTTTGCGTCTTTTATTGCCTGTTGCCCTCTGTGCTGGTTTCGAATCACTGTGTAGTAAGTCAGGTCTTGTTCTAGTTGCAACAAGGGTCTGTTTACAATAGTATGTAATATACTTAGAGCAAACTCCAAGCAAACGGAGTGGTATTGGAAATCTACAAAGATAGTTTACTGGTTTAAGTACCATTAGCAATGGACATCACTTAGTATAATTAGTAGTGAGGCCTGTAGCACGTGCAGCGATATCGAAATACTCTATCAAAGTGGAGGCTAGTGTTTAAACGACTGAAGTCAAGTCGACTCGACTCGACTGACTCGCCAAGTCGACTCAAAATTTTGGAATCGGCTGACTTGGACTTGAAATGGCCTCAATTTCAGAAAAAATTAGAAAAAATACAGCGCCTAAGCACTTTGGTGGCATCACATTGGTGTGTCAAGTTACCGTTCACTCTATGTTGGTGCTGTGGCGCTTGTAGCGTATTCTCATAAAAACTCATTTTTGTTTAAAATTAGAATTTTCAAAGGCTCAAAGGGAGTAAGTACCCTTTGACTTGACGCTCGGATCACGCTGTTGACTCGACAATCAAAAAAAAAAATTGATTATCACATAACACGTGATTTACAATTCTTTGTTCTATTTACTAATTACTATGTGTTTTTAGCGCTTATTCGCAGTCTGCTTTTATTAATGACAACTCAGCGGGACTCAAGTTTTGTCATATAGGGATGGTGATAATATGAACTTGGGGTTCTGTCGGGGCTAAAAACGTGCTCGAGTCGTGAGTGGTTTTTTTGTTCATTTAACATTATGACTCCATGTCTGCCGGGGTAAAAGTGGTGCCGAGTCGGACTCAACTATTTGAGTTGTAGCTGACTAAGGTTAAAGAGCGGGATCAAGTCACAAAGGAGGTGTTTTTATTAACAGTTGACTAGTGTACATTTTACACTTGTGTCACGAGTCAGTATTCACTATGACTAGGGCTTGTGTCAGGTAAAAACATGCTCAAGTCACGAGTCAGTATGCGTTATGACTCCATGTCTGTCGGGGTAAAAATGGTGTTAGTCGTTACTCAACAATATTTACAATGGTACTATATATTGGGCGACTGAGTCGAGTCAGTCAAAAGTAGACTATTTAACACCACCTTAATACAAGTATTATCCCCAATGATGACAATTAAGTTCTGATAATATACAAACCAGCAAAGGACTAGTACCGAAGGTCAAACCTTGCTACCAGAGCAAGGTTTGTGTTATTCAGGTGTTGTCAGTGCTAATAAATTATGAATATTGTAAAAAAATCAATCTAAAAGTTCTTACCAAGGCAACTAATAGTTCATTAGGCGCTCTAGTGCGCTGTCACAAGATATATTACCTCTAATTAACGCGCTCTTGTACGCCATCACTCTTATTTAGGAATACATAGTTGTTTAAGTAAGATGACTTACACTAACATTAGTTAAGTACCATTACTTACACACTAATAACACTAATAGCAGAAAACTAGAAATAAAAACCAGGTTTCAATTATCAATTGTTTATTTAAGTGAGAATACAATCGCGCATTTGTACTTTAATACCAGCAATAATACAAGAATGTCCACGGCATTGGCCATTTCTCTTACACCATCTTCTTGAACTGTTAACTTTACCAGGCTCCAAGACAATGTGATCTGGGTTAGTACAAAAGGTACAATGACACAAGTGTGATGCATCTACTAAAGTACGGGCCAAACCCGGATACCATAAGTAGTTGCCATCAAGCCCTTTGTCAAACAAAGTAATGCCCTTCTCCACATATAGAACTGTATGGGCTAGATTGAAAAGTCTGCTCATTTTTCTGGTTCTAAATACAGCACGGAGGTACCCTGCACTAGTGGTTGACCCTCTGGTGCACAATTTGCACCCGGTATCTAGAATATACAATAAGTTTCTGAGTGATTACTTTGCTTGTTTTGTTAAGGTATACACTTAAGCACACACACAATAACCCTAATAGTGACGCATTTGAATATAGATTTATACTTCAACATGTAAAGGATTGGACCTTGAGCTGTTTATAGTTGTAGTTTTATCAATCAATTCAGTATCAATGTCAATTTGGTTAAGTATGTGCACTTAAAATGAAATAGCCCGTATCAATATAACTCAGTGATTGATTTTTTTTTTTTTTTTTTTTTGAAGTAGGTATTTGACAAGTCAAAGTTCCTCAGAGTCCTTAATCGGATCGCACATAAGTCACGGCGGCGTTAGCCGCCGTGTACCCTTCCCAAGGCGTGCAATGCACGCCTCTTACATGGGGTTGGGTAGTCTGAGTAAACCCACTGTTGTCCTTTCGGGTGGATCGAGATTCACCCCAGGACGGTATAATTAATAAATTATGTAATAGGCGGTTCTACAAACCTTCTATATATACTGTCCAGTTCAGGACATTCAACATATTCTCCATCGCTATATTTCCACCAATCCTCGTGCTTTTTACATCTTGATATATATATATCATGCGCATTGTTAACCAAAATGTGTTGCACTTCTTTAAGTGTCTTGGTCACTATTTTCTTTTTAAAACTTTGCTCAATAATGCTATCAGAGAGACCAGCGGGTATGTACGCCTTAGCACCCAACTCCCGTACTTCAGCGGAAGGTGCATACCTAGCTTTAAAGCTGGCATGATCATTAGAGGACGGCCAAAACCTCTTGTACTTAACTCCAGGAAGATTATCTTCCATCACCTTTTTAATACGTTTAGCGTTGTGTACACGTATGTGTTCATGTTCAACACAGTCCGCTAGAATATGCATAGTGGTTTCCTCAGAGGGACAGAAGACACATACACCATCAGAGTACTTATGATTATGCATTGTTGGTTAATGACATCAACTTAAAGTGAAATAGCCCGTATCAAAGTACAACTTTTCAATCACTTTTGAAATGTGATTAAGGATGCGTACTTAAAATGTATCAAAGTACAACTTTTCAATCACCTTCAGAATGTGATTAAGGATGTGTACTTAAAACGTAATGACTCTAATGGTGGCAAATACAACATTGGTTGTCTGGTAACTGTGTTAAGTAGGTGAACTTAGATCGTAATAGCAACAATCAATCTAGTGAATTGTATTAAGCAAGGAAACTTAGTGTACAATGGCAACAATCAATCTTAGAGTAATGGCTATTCACTAGTGCTAAGTAATACAACTTAATGCAACATAGCACCAATAGGAGAAATAGAAAGATGGAAAAAAAGTAGGTAGTGTGAACATGGACCCTTGGTGTACACTATCATCACACTGTGGTATTGTCTTAATATGATATAGCCAGTATACTCAGTGATTGTATTATTGGTTAACGACATACACTTAATACGACATAGCCCCAATAGGAACAAATAAGTTGTATGACATTGCAAATACCCTAATTAGTATTAGGTTTAGGGTTAAGTCTATGATATCCGTAGTTACATATCACTCAAGGAGTTCAAGTAAGAGACGTTAAGTAGTATCAGTAATTACACCAATAGGGTTAAGTAATACAACAATTGCGCCACTGTGATTAAGTAATACAGCAATTGCACCACTTAGATTAAGAAATACAACAATTGCACCACTAGTGGAGGCATCCTTTGCCAAGGCGCATCCAAATCGTCTGTAAAGGCTACGGAGGTAACTGAACAATAGTTGAATTAGCGATGTTCCAAACGAATAGAATACCGAATATATCGCCAAAACGTAAAAAGTTGGAAATAGTCTACTATATAAACCTATTCGGTTTTTAGGTAAAACTAAGTCACGGTAGGCCTAACCGACACTTTTGTTGTGTGAAATTGTGCCAGTGGTGACGTTTTTTTGACAATTCGAGCCAATCTTGAGCCCACCACGTGATCTATTTTTTTGCTGGAAAACAAACGTTTTTGTTTATGGCATGAAGATATTCTAATTAGCAAATACCAGTATCACTAAATAGTTCTGACTAGTACAAATCTTTATTGTTACATGAAAAGTTTGAAATCTAAGAAAGTTCATCACTCAATCGTCTACTTGACTTCTGAAAGAAGCACTCATCGTTATTTTTTTTATCAGGAAAAAACGTACTTATCCTTCGTTTTTTTACCACCCTGCACTTTTCTTGTTTTCTACTTGTGTCAGCAATGATAACAAGGAGAAAAAAAGTGCTTACGTATTATTTGAACGTCGCTTACTTTGAGGTTTCTGTTGTTTTTCTATGTTTCTTTTCTTTTTTTTTTCTATTTCATACTGGGCTTGCATTTGTTCTTCAGAATCGTAGAAAGATATATAGTCGTTTGTGTCCACAGTACACCCTGCTCTTGCTCTACATGTTGTAACGTATATCGTGATCCACTTGACCGCTTGTGCACTTGGTTTATGCACAAAGGTAGCTTTGTATTTACCAGGAAAGGCAAAAGCAAGTATTATGTCATATTTGCTATTTTCAGGGCAAGAGTGATGTATCATCAACCCTTTTTTGGAATACTTTTCATTTAGTTCCTCGGAGCTCTCTCCGCAGCCAAAGGAGATCTCGTCAAACGAATCCCTTGACAGCTTTGGAGTGCCTGTTATAACAACCCTGTACTCTTTCATGGGCTTATTAAATATGAGTTTGAGTGGTTTTCTTCTCTTTGGGTCAAGAGCAACTGACTTCCAAAATAATGAAGGTGTCTAGAACGTATTTTATAAAGGAATTGCGTATGGTATTTAACTCACCTTCACCCTTAGTTGCGTTACCATTATTGCTAGTATGTACTGCCCTTCGCTATACATATAATCTTCACCTGATGTGCTGTTAATTTTTGTTGATGCGTGGCTCTGTATATCTGTTTGTTTCGTTTTCTTGGAGGCTGTTAACAGTTCTCTTGATGATGTTTGCATTAGCAGCAGTCCTTCACAGGTAGCCGTAAATTGTTGCCCTCCGGTCAAACTTCTAAAGAGACCAGAATGTTCGTTTGGTACCAAGTCACTTCTCGTCACGTGATTTTCAATACCGTATAAACTGGAAAAGTGCTTGTGGATATGATCTTTTTCGTTGTGGTAAATCTTAGCTATTGTGGCCGCTGTAAGATGCGCTTTCGTTCGAGCGTTAATATTAGCGCCTGCAACTATTTTAGCGCCTAACAAGCAAACTTGGTCGAAAAATGTCGTGCCTTGTTCTATGAGGTAACGAATGATGTCCGTGTTTCCTTTTGATGCTGCTATGTGTAACGGAGTCTCACCCGATTTATTACTAAGGTTAACATCAATCCTTGTACAAAGCCTTTCAACCAATTTTAAATTGTTGTTTGAAACCGCCACATGTAATAGAGTATCTCCATCTGGTGTTATGTCAAGAAAGAGCAATTATTGGTCAACTGTAGACGTGCGCTGCGTTTGTACATCCTGAAGTTGATTCGTAGGGTCATTTATAGCGTCTCGCATTACTTTGCTGTCTTCATGGACTGCATGAAATAGTTTGAAAGTCTTGAATACGTTAGTCATCTCAAAATTTGCACAGGATTACCCCATCCGTCGTTTCAGTCATCTCGCTTGATAACCATTTCGATATGTATTTTATAAGGTGCTAAGAGCAATTTCGCAGGATGAGGAACTATTTTCGTCAACTAAGTTCAATTCTCTGAAACATGAAGTTGAGGCCACCCTAATCATAGAACGAGAACAAGATCATCAAATGTAATTGTAAAACAAACGCCAACTAGCTACAGATAATAAAAAAGGTCCCATAAAAAATACCAATGTCGACGCCTTCAAACATTGTCGAACGACTTAAAAAGTTAAGTGACTTAAAAGTAAACTTCATCGCAATACCAACGCGTTAATAGCAATCTAACACTTATGAATATGGCCCAGATTGAACTCTGCAATCCACTACATGCAGAGACGCTACTGAACTTCATTGGAAGCGATGTGTATGACCAACAGCCGTATTTGACGCCTGCTCCTCAAATTAAATTGGTATTTGTCGTTTTTAAGTATTTGTTCGGTTGGAGTGACCACATTACTAGAACAACGAAATTGAGGAGTCGGATTACGTTATTAGGTGCACTGCTACGCCTATACAAATATGCCTCGCATTTGCTCACGCAGGGTGTTACCAAGTGAGGTTTCCTGCTGAAATTAATCCTTTGCGCAAAGTTAAACTACGTGGGGAAAAATGTGAAGGCGAGCATGACAATTGTAGCTATATACTTATTATTTTTAGATTGCGTTTACCGAGGTTTTTGTGGTGGTCTCGCGACGTTTGATAAGCTCCAATTGGGTAACTTGTTATTGACTTTTTGAACACAAGTATTAATAGTTTAAGGTCTTTTGCGTCATCACGAAGATGACCAATTTGCATTTCGCTGTGAGCTTCAGTTTGAATTGTTACGGGTTCGTTGTTTACAATTTTTTGGTTGCTCTAAAAATTATGTTTATTTTAGAAAGATAGACTCGATCAAGTGATAACAGCTGTTTCAATGAATGTTACAGCGCACGCGTGGATAGGTTAGTGATTTGTTATCAAGCATGACTTTATCGCATTTAACACATTCAAGGCAAATCACTACTTCCGCCTCGTATTGATTGTATTTCGCATCCTCAAATAATAGTCGGACAGCACGTGACAAGTAAGTTAGACGATACTTCTTTGGATAATTCTATTTTTAAGGTGCTATGATCTCTGGGAAAAGATTAGTAGGTCCATGCAAGGTTTTCATCTCAGACTCTGAGACTCAATCAGTTTCAAATAAAGCCGCTGCAGTTATTACAGGCATAAATATTCCAGTTGAGTATAGTCCAACAGTGAAAAGGGTGAGAGTATTGTGTTGTAAGTAATTGTGTTTCTGATGAGCACATGTACTAATTTTGAAACAAGTGAATGGGTACTCGAATGAAATAGAAGTCCAGTACATTGCATTACCATCACCATCACTGTCTAACAACACAAGTAAACGTGATCAAAACATGTTATTCATATTTACACGGCATAGATTTCGTTGAGGAGGAAACACATATCGATTATTTGAAGTGTATTTCTGTCCATAGTAATTTCGCGTTTGACTATACTTTCAGTATCCTGGGGCCTATTAATCAAAGTCAGAGTGCGTTTATCGATATTGAAACATAACTAAACATAGCTAGATGGAGAGACTGCACTTCACTTTGCAGCAGCCTATGGGACTGTAGAAAACATAAAGACTCTTCTTACAGAAGGTGCATCCCTCGAAGCTACTAATCACAGAGGTGATACTCCTCTATTCTATGCTGTGGCAACAAAAAATATTGATGTTCTTAAATTCTTGCTGGCTAGCGGTGCGAAAATATAAATTAAGTGCCTCTAAATGTTAATGGCTCATTATCATTGTAGGAGCATCGATTGAAGCTGTAAACAAAGACTTTCTATCACCGCCCAAAATCGCGGCATTTTTGGGGTATGATATCCATGCTTACTGTGAGAGTTATAACACCAAGAATATCAGCTCTCAATATGCCCTCGTGCAGCATAAAGAAACTGATAATTTAATCACATGCATTGAAGAGTTGAATAATGAGACTGCCGTAAAGAATATTGCTACTAAATTACTATCACAGAAAAAAAGCACCATTATCCATGGTAGATTATCCAAATGAGGCTACGGGAGCAAATACGAGATATACTAGACATTGATGGAGCATTTATTGTTACCTTTAAACGAAAGCCATGGACGTTAACACATTATACAGCGGACTCTGTTTTTTTTTCTTAGTTGCCACTATTTTTGTTCATTGTACTTGTAAAATAACCATATTCAGATTACTGTTCTTGGCATTATAACGCCACCAGGTTGCTCATAATTACTTCATCAAAACAGCGAAAAAACCTGTGAAGTTCAAAATAAAACTTTCTCAAATAATAAGCACAAATCTACGTTATTTATTGTTAAGACTACTTCCAGGTGTCAGCTTTGGTATAACAAGTGTTGGAACCTCTTTACTAGGGACTTAGGTTTTTCTGGTGTCTCGTTTTCATTGAGATCATCACACCCCAATACTGGTACGATATTGGCCGGTTCTAGAAAGCCTTTGTTTACAGCTGTAATCAGTGCTCCTGTAGATAATGTTAACGCGTTGAAAAGTGCTTAGTTTATTTTCGTACCTTTAGTGTTCAAGCGATCTGTTCTTAGTGCAGCCCCTCCATCTAGCTATGTTTAGTCATGTATAAGTACCAATAAACGCACTATTGGTAGGCCCCATATTACTGATATCATAGTAAGACCCAAAAGTGTTAAACGTGCCCTGCCTTTGATTGATAGGTTCCAGGGTATCCTCTAAAGTAAGAATTGTAAACCCGTCGCCCGTTTCTTCCTCAATATTGTCTATGCTGTGTAAATACGATATTATAACATATTTTGATTATACTTACTTGCGGTGCTGGTGGGTATTGATGGTGGTGATGATAATGCAGTGTAGTGGACTTCTATTTCATTCGAGTACCCATTCACTTGTTTCAAAATTAGTACATGTGCTCATCAGAAACACAATTACTTACAACACAATACTCTCACCCTTTTCACTGTTGGACTATACTCAACTGGCATATTTATGCCTGAAATAACTGCAGTGAATTCATTTGCAATTAATTGAGGTGCAGCGCCCGAGTCTGAGATGAAAACCTTGCATGGCCCTACTAACCTTTTCCCACGGATCATAGCACCTTAAAAGTAGAATTATCCAAAGAAGTATCGTCTAACTTACTTGTCACGTGCTGTCCGACTATTATTTGAGGATGCGAAATACAATCAATACGAGGCGGAAGTAGTGATTTGCCTTGAATGTGTTAAATGCGATAAAGTCATGCTTGATAACAAATCACTAACCTATCCACGCGTGCGCTGTAACATTCATTGAAACAGCTGTTATCACTTGATCGAGTCTATCTTTCTAAAATAAACATAATTTTAGAGCAACCAAAAAATTGTAAACAACGAACCCGTAACAATTCAAACTGAAGCTTACAGTGAAATGCGAATTGGTCATCTTCATGATGACGCAAAAGACCTTAAACTATTAATACTTGTGTTCAAAAAGTCAATAACAAGTTACCCAATTGGAGCTTATCAAACGTCGCGAAGCCACCACAAAAATCTCGGTAAACGCAATCTACGCCATCTAACTAACATGGGTGTGTGTCATAATAAAAAATTGTACCAAAGCTGCGCAATTTAAGGGAGCTCTCCGTAGCCACTACACTGAATCACAAATCACAGTTATAATGTAGTTGAGTTTTTTGTTCAAAAAACCGTATTTTTGTCAGAAAAAAGGCACAGCCTAGCAATACTGCCAGAAAAGTAAAAAAACAGTGAAAACCGCTCACAGACGGTACTTTGGCATTTAACACGCACCCTGAAGTTGCTGTACAGGGTTATTTCCGTCAATATTTGTATTAGTTAACTGTGCGGGCTTAACAAAGCACTTCATAATGTAATTCGACTCATCCCCACTCACTCCTTCCTAAAAATGTTGTCAAGCCAGAAAAACTAACCAAACACAAATACCAATTCAAAGCAAGGTGGAGGCGTCAAACTTCGCCGTTCCTTACATTGGTCTCTACCAACGAAATGCAGTGGGATCGTATAGTCCGTAGAAGTGCAGGGAGGGAGAATTAGGCGTACATTTGGACCACAGTCCATTGGTACGGCTGAAGTGTTAACGGTTTGATGATAAGAGTTCCTTCAAATCCAAATTCCTGTACCTGGATACTGTCCAAGGGAGGTTTTCATCACCGTCGTTAGTCTAGACTAAAAAATTAGAATTAGATAAAATTGTTGACTCACCAAATACCTGGCTTTTTTTTTAGTTCGTAAAACTCAACTATACGAACTTATACGCCCGAGAGCGATAGATACGAAGAGTTTATTGTGAAAGAACATGGTTTCTTTACAGATACAAAGTTGTGTTTGACATGACATGCAATCTTGTTGGACACTCAAAAACAAAAATTTGTCCCTGTCCCTACGTGAAGGAACGGCGATAGTAATAAGGCATGTGATGTACACTGTGCCAGTGTCGCCGCAATCTAGGTTTGTTTTCATATTTTACAGTAGCAGAAAACTCGTGTGCTACAAGGGGGCAGTATAAAACGAGAAGGACACATAATTTTTGAGCTTCAATAAATAGCTCAAGTGTACACTCATTTAAATCGGTCACAACCTGCTCGCATAAACGGCTCGTATGCTATTGCAGGAACAAGGGAAAAGTTGCGTAAAGAATGCTCTGGTCTAGTTTATTATCTGTTTAAACCTCAACCTAAAATACGCTATCACGGATTTCCTGCCCTCAGGCGCTCTTGTTCGCCATCGCACGTGCTATTGGTCAAAAACCTACAAAATCACACTGCGAAAGTTATATTGTTATCAACGCCTTTACTGGCACATTTTGGGTACATTTACAAAAACTTTTCACCTGTAGAATTGAACGTATTCAAGAAAGCTGTTCGCCTCTAGCAAATTTCTTTTATTGTATAAATACAACTGGCCAATGGCTGAAACCACTAATGGTGTGAAATGCCAAGCAAAACTTCATACAGCTAACTTGATTTTAGAGTTATTTCTGGCACTCCACGAAGACCCCAACAAAGTTATTGAAGCTATTAAGGACCCCAGTAGTGGAATTGAGACAATGCAATTGCCGCGTACGCAGAAAAATATTATTTTTCTTTCCCAACGTTTCACCAGAGTCTGGAGACAATCTATTGCATATGGCAGTTAGTATTGAAAATTTGTCATTGGTTCTCGAGCTTGTAACGCAGATTGACTGCAACACAAGCAATAACAAGGGTGAGACTCCACTACACCTAGCCGCAATGAAAGGAAACGCCGCTATCGCTTCGCTCCTAATACGCAGAGGCACGCAATTCGTTGGAATAAGTATTTGGTCACGTGCTAAAATAGTTGTAGGAGCTAGTATTAGTGCTTGTACAGAAAGGAACGAAACAGCAGCTGATATAGCGGCGAGGTACTGGCCACAAAATGAACGGATCCAGAACTCCGTTAGACCAGCTGTAATAATACCAAAGCCACCAGCAAAGATACCAGAAGAAAAGTCACTTCGATTTGCACCTATCCGACAACAAGTTTTTATTTCCTCATCCGAAATTTGCGACAAACCACTATCACCTCAAAAATACATTCAAACAAAATTCAAATGGATATTCGTGATAATGTTGGCACAAGGTCGAAACTTGAGTGTAAGTCTTTTCCGCTTTTCTTTCGCCCAACGTGAAACTCACTCTCATAAGCGCCCGAAACCTGAATATGAAGCGAAGCCATTCGAAAACCGCGAAGCAATCAGAGTGATTCTTCCTGGTAATAACATAACAGAATTTGAATGTGAGGTTACACATAAAACCTGCGAAAAATTAACACGAACATTCCCTTGTGGCGAACCAAACAAAGAATATGATAAAAAACAAAAAGGGAGACATCCAGTATTAGAGAAACTGCAATATTGGACACCAACAAAAGATGGCAACATACAGTACAGCCTGTTATTGGCCATTGCTCACGGTGGCTGGTACTCTGGCAGCATCAGATACAAAGCTGACCCTAAAGAAGAAATCTTTAAGATTTCCATCCGAGCTTTCAATCATCGTAATCCCAAACACAAAGGGCTCAAAGACATAATTAAATTCTACACATCTGAACGAGAAGTAAAAGAACAAGAAAAGAAACTCAAAAGCCGCAGTTTTGAGAACAGGTCCAGTAAGCGAACAAAGACAAAGCAGTACGTTATCAGATTACTCTAGTTTCAGCTAACTGCTAATGTTAATTAAGGCTTACAAACAATAAACAAAAGAGGCAACGAATAGAAAAGGCTGCGAGATTGCACAAAAGTAATTCAGCTGAGATCCTGAAGGAGAAAATGTCGAATCTGCTTGTTGGCAAAAAGCATACTTCAACGTTCTATATCAACTTGCTTGGTAAACCTGTACTCACAAAAGAACAACTCGATAATGGATGTACACCTACAACTATCTGGAGCACCGAACCTGATCCGAGAAAAGTTACAATTACTACTCATGCCATCAATACTCTTTCTGAAAAAGAACTTAACGAGCTTCTCATGGAAGCCTCTCATCGCATTTATGGCTCCAAAGAAATAATCATAGAAAAGCTACAAAATGCAAACGCTGATTTGGACATCACCAGCAGCTCCTATATCATCACAGTGCGAGGTTCTGACAGCATCCCTTTATCCTATTCAAAAGAGAGCTGCTTTTTTATTCATGGTCTACTTTGGTCGGCTGTGGCTCACCGCCCTACAGTCCAAGAGGTTCGATTTTCAGGTATTCCGGGACCTATTACTGTAAGTCAATTTTCGTCTTTTGTGGCCAACCATTTCAATGCCAACGTTACTCATGGAAAGCGAGTACTATTACACACTTTCCCAACTAAAGACATTATCATTTCTCTTGGTAAAGCATGTTATGAGCTCTTGAAAGGGACGTTCTCTTTAAGGATCAATGGAGAAGTGATACGCATCAGATATGAAACTACTGATAGTTAACCTAGTTTTTCATAATCCGGCAAAACTGTTTTATTCCTTACTCCAAGTTAAGTGTACTAATAAAATACATTGTTTTTTAAACAACTATTAATAAGAATATCTGCAATTCTGACTTGGATTATTTTATCTTAGCGTCCTTGCTTTTAACTGCGCTACTAGCGCTAAGACAAATAAATACATCTTGTGAAAGGTGGACTTACATTATTCTTAACGTTTAAAGCCTCCAGTACAATCACTTTCACGTACTTTAGTCACCAGTAGCTGAAACACTATCGTTGTCGTGCTAGAGCGAAAACAAACGAAGAATGCTTAGAACCAATGGTTGTTCATATATTTACCCACATTTACCTTACCGTCGCATTTATTGTTTTCATGTACTACATTGCGCGAAAATTGCTTAAAAGGCAATTAAGTTTCATTTCACACCTGCGCCTGGAATAGCGACAGTCTAGAAACAAGTCATCGCTGAACAATTGTGCTACAGCACTCGTTTCAGCCACTGAAGCGTAGTATTTATTTTGGGCTATTGGGCCATTTCTTAGCACACCATGAGCAAGTACGACCAAATTAATAGGCTAAATGCTCTGTTTTTGTATTATTCGTGCAGGCACTTCATAGCGACCCAAACAAACGTAAATAGCCGATTTATTGCTAGTTTTGGTCGCTTGCTACCTCACAACACTTACTTGATGGCTTTTTTTTTGTTTTCACCATGAAAAGCTATAACGCTATACCACAAACCAATGCTATTAAACACGACATTTGTTGATATTAATTCCAGGCTTGCGAAACTCACTGGAGGCGATGTTGGTCGCGACACGTTGGCAGTAAAGTCTATGAAAGCATCTAAACGGAATTCTACGCCATTGAAGCAAAAAAGCCCAAAAGTACTGAAAGCCGCACCGCCAAGTCCACGATCCGCTACTTCTAATAAATCATCCGCAAGAGAAAAAACAGGTAGTACTTGGCCCCTTTCCGTTTACAGACGCACAAACTAAACATTTAATTAAGGAGAACTAAAACTCGCGAAACTGAGCACACCAGACTTCGATGAGGGTCTAGGATCAAAATCAGCACACAAATATTTTTTCCGTTACAAAGCACCCTCAGATTACATTTACTATGCGCGAAATGAATCAGAGGTAAGTACTGCTTTATGGTCCTCTGTGTTGACACTTTTAAACACAGTTACAAGTTGCTGGTCACTTTATCAATATACAGTCGTTTAAACTGCTTAAACGAGGCTCCAACGTGCACACCTTTTATATAGCGCGTCCTCAGTCCAATCCTCACGGATTTTATTTCATGGCCAAGGATAGTGCCACATTGTGCGTTATATGTTTTATTATGCTCCTATTATACGCGTCACACTCGTTTAACGTAGCGTTTGTGGATTTTATTTAATTTTATTTATTTATTTGTTACAACGCTTTTACGTTTACGTTTACGTACTCATTGCATGTAGTGATTATTGGTATGAAGTATTTGATAGTATTATCAATGCGCAAATAAGTAAAGTTCGCCACATGATGCTTGATAGCACGAATAATTTGGTTCTAACACGCACAACGTCATCGCAGACGTCTTATAAGTATCACCACTATATTTACGTTAGGCGTACGTCACATTTGGCCGATATTCTTTGTTACTTTGTAGTTGATTCATAATGAAAATTTTTTGATTACACTTGGGTGTACGAGGCTAATATTATATAGTGAGTGAGGCTAAACTCCAGTCAACATACGATAGTTATGCCCTACTACATTGTGATCACTCTGTAGAGAAATCTAGTGCGTTTTTATTTATTTTAGGAGATTTATTAATTTTTCTACTTCTAGCGATTGTTAAGGCTAGTAATAATCCTCTATGGGTTGAAGACTATGAATTACAAGTTGTAGATCCTAATGAGTCTACTTTACGTCTTACAATATGGGAAGATAAGAAACTAACTGATACTCTCATTGGTTGTGCTGATATAAATATCGCTCAATTTTCTGCCAATACAAATGAGAAGCAAGAGCTTTGGGTTGATCTAATGTCAGCTTCTGCTTCTGATGCCATTATAATGGGTGACCTAAATGTTAGAATTTCTTTCAATGTGGCTACTTCATCACTATCAGTATCCAGTAAGGCTACAAGATTATAGTTGTTTGTTAGTTGACTTTTTTTTTTGTAGTAAGGAAAGCAAGGAACCTTGCTAAAGCTAAAGGTACTTGAGGTTGTGAATACTATTTTATACTTAAGCTGTTAGGATTTGATCGTGGTTATATGGCCAAGTTATCTCTAAAGGGAGAGAAATCCCAGCGTACTAGATCTGTAAAGATGGAAGGTCGTATTAATGAAGTGAATTGGTTTGAAGACTTTACATTGTACGACTTTGTTTTTATTGTTTGACAAATAGCTTACAAATGTATCTGTAGTTCGGGTACTAATATAGCAAACTGTCACGAAGCGTTAGTGATATCAGTATCAAGAGAAACAACAGCACTTCGGGGAAGGGTAAGAAATATTGCCTTTGTGGTTTTTTTCTTCTGGTTTAATGTTGTTTGTAGCGGTCGTTAGGAAAGGTTGAGATTCCTGCGTCTACTTTTCTATCAGCTAAAAACGAAGAAGCTTGGTACTTACTTCATTCAGATGAGACAAAGGTTGAAAAGAAAGAAGCAGTTAAAAAGGGTTCTGTAAGACTTACAGTCCGATATAAGGTAAGGAAGAATAAGTTACAACAAAAAATTCATTTTTTTGTTTAGGATTATAGAATCTTTAAGCCTAAGCTCTTTGAGTCGTTTACCAACCTTATTTTGGAACAAAGTACAGGTCTAGTATCAATTTTAGATAAATTATCAGCTGGTACTGATGCTGCTGCTCTTGGAAGAAAGAAGCAGTTGGCTAAAACATTAGTTAATATTTATGAGGCAAAAAATATGTAAGTCTTTTTTCACTGCGTATGAGTTCTTCTAAATCAAGATTTAGGGCGCCTCTTGTATTAAAGAATCTTGTGAGCTTGGAGATTGCAGAATCTCAAGCAGTTGAGACGTTATGGCGGTAAGTTGTTTGCTATTTAATTGAATACTTTTTTTTTACTTTTTTTTTAGTGCTAATTCTGTTGGATCTCATGCTATTGATTCCTACATGAAGTATTCTGCCGTAGACTACTTGCATGAGATGGTCAGACCTCTCGTAGAGAAGATATATGATGAAAGACAAGTGCTTGGTGTATGCGTTGATATTTTTGAGTGAAGAGTATTAATGTCTTTTATTAGGTTTTTGATAATGCTAAACCAGCATCAGATGCGCTCATAGCGTACCTTGAACCATTTTTGGCTGATTTATGGGCTTCTGGAGATAAATTACCTGTGTACGTTAGAAATGGTTTAACTTAC